>JXSR01S006822.1:6676-45995 GCA_000969725.1 Ophiothrix spiculata
TGTGGGTCACTGCATTACAAAGGGATTTGTGTGCATTGCAAAAAAGATTCAGAAGTAAACAATTTGATGTTGAATGAAATACCAATTGATTAACAATTTAGACCAGATTTTTTTCCTATCACTTAATGCAACATGAAACAACAATAAATTCTAAATTTGTTTTTTTGTCATTGATGCTTACATAATAGCTTTTCACACTAAATTTATTTAAGCTTTCTTTATGCAGGGTAACATCTTCAGTGGCTAAAGTGCTGTTATTCTAGAAGGCCTTGTTACACAATTTACAAATTTAAAACACAATTTATCAAATATTTGTAAAGTATGTCTGAGATTTTACGCAAGAAGAGATATAAATATGTCCAACAAAATATGATAACTAAAATTACAATGTAAAACAAAGAGGAGCAAATTCAAATATAATTGAATAGATATTTATATTGGTCGAGTGAAAAAGAATTAAGTTTGGAAGGAGTTTCAGTAACAAAAGATTTGTTCCAGAGATATGCTGATCTAAATGAAAAGCAGGAATTATTGTACATTTCTTGTCAGCGTAAGTTTGCAGTGAGGACTAACTATTCGGGCAATTACTTGATATTAACCCTTTCAACTCGATGAGCCGGTATACTGTACCGTATACCCAATAAGCCGGTTTACTGGCTTTTAGGTCACTGTCAACAGGAATAGGTAGTTACAATTTCCAATGGTCTGATGAGAAATGGATGGAAATGGATCGATGGAAAACATCATTGAAGCTTTGAACCCATGGTTGATGGGTCATTTTGCTCTTATTTACTCGACAGAGTTGAAAAATTCCTCATATTTTTGTAAATTTGATCACAATTCTCAACAAATGTGGTTTTGCCCATAGACTACAACGTAAATGTCAAATATGTTGGTCGACATAAATAGTATTCTTTTGTGAATGCTGGTTATTGGAACAATTTAGACTACTGAAAAATGAAACAGTATAGCAAGGGAAATCAAAATCAAAGAAAGTTTAGGGTTTTTTAACTTTCAGGTTGGCTCGGGTCAGCGGTACATGTGGAATGGCCAGGGTTCAAAGGGTTAATAATGATGTGGAGAAAATGAGTAGCATGTCAAACTATAATCAAACCTCCGTGCTGCACCTTTAGAAATACATGTTACAAAAATTACATTTTTAATACAAAATATGCAACAGTTGCAAATAGTTGTGGTTTAATCAGCCTTACTCCAAAGGGTCTTTAATTTGTAATTGGTGTAAAAAACAAGTGTGTGCCATGCAGACTTCTCAAAACTGACAATAACATTCATTTTTTTCTCAGAAAAAGTCCAACTCTCACAACTATGCTATCAAGTACCTATTACATTCTCACTTGTTCTGTTCTTTTCAGTCGGGCAGGCAGCAATCGTTCCACAGTCAGCACACAGTCAACCGCCAAGAGGAAAGATGCTCATCGCCATCGTAGTCGGCACGATGGCAAGAAACCAAGAAGAGGCTACGCAGCTGAAGATGATGTGTGTCTATCACCTAAGAGTATGCAGATCATCATTATCATGCTAGTGCTTATTATGATGTTCTGGTAAGCTTATTTGCTGCTACTGATTTTCTTTTATCCGCCGTCCTATCCCAGTTTTGGAAAAAATAATATTACAATACATGGAGCTCGTGTGGTCTAGTGCAGGACTCCGAATCAGTAGGACGTGAGTTCGAGCCCCACTGCGCCCAACGGGTTATGTCCTTGGGCAGGGCATTTAATCCCCATTGCTTCATCTACCCAAGCGTTATTGGGAAGCTGTTATGGGAAACATTACAATCTAAGTGCAGATAGGGTGCGCACTTGGCCAGTGACTCCTAGGTGAATCCGAAATGATTGTGACGGTTTCCTGACAGCAGTTTAATAATAGGCAGCAGCACTTTGAAACAGTTGTATAAGGCGCTCTATAAATGCTATATATTAATTATTATTATTATTATTTACATATTTAAGTTTCTCCTTGTTCTTTCTAATGCGTTTGTCAGTTGTATCCTGGTTACCCGAGCCTAGCGGGGAATTTGTACAGGGGAACAAAAGTACAGGGGAAATGTACAGGGTTATGGGGTGGCTAGATGTGATCATTTGGGTTCAGCATTGAATTGAGCTCTATAGGCCAAACAGGGCTAGAATTTTGGCGCGATTCCGAGAGTCCGCTCTAGCAAAGACTCGCGCAAAACATGTCCACGAGAATCCAAGTAGACTCTCGAAAATCCCAAAAGCTCCCACACAAAGTGAATGGAGGAGAATCCAAAGACTCACGCAAACTCCATCCATGAGAATCCAAATGGACTCTCGTATCTCTGAACGAAATTCTACCCCTGCCAAACAATAATTTATTGGACAGTGAAAACAAATATCCAGAGTGCAGGGCCCCATTATTTGTAAATGTAACCCTGCATGGATTTGAATAAATCCAATAGATTTTTCTTTTGCCTATAGACAGGGATGTCTTGCATATTGGGGCCAGGATTTGGACGAGGATTTGATGCTTAAAAATGCCCTGTCCTGCGAGGAAATTGGCGAAAAAAATTGTGGTGATTTTATCAGCCTAAAGGGAACAAATTTGTACTGAGTTCCCTGCTAGTGCCTGGGTACCAGGGGCCGAAGAAACAACTTACATGCAGCCTGCATGATTCAAAAATTGAACTAATGAGTTAGTAAATATAATATGAAGAATATCTGGTGTTTTTTTCTTTTTAAATCAGTCAGTTTTCAACAGAGAGCAATTATTTTTGTTTATGTGCTTTTTCAAAAATGTTATTTTTTTTAAAGAAAGACTTAAAGGTGCAATTCATGATTTTCACATGGCCTCTTTTCTAGCTAAATAAAAAGAAGAGTACAACATAAATATATACTGAAAATTTCACTTGATTCCGACTGTTCGTTTCCAAGTTACAAGCTTTTCAGCATTTTGAAAATCCCCATAGACTACTGTGTTGTAATTATTGTCGGGGCCCCGACAATAATTAGAAAATGACACATTTTTTCACTTTTCTCAAAAATGCAAGCACATATTATGAAAGAATGGTTTGGGGGTTGTAACATATACCACTTTAGGATTATTATAAGCTAAAAAAAATCAAATTTGATAGAGGTGACCTTGAGGGTGAAAAGTGGATCATGAATTGCCCCTTTAATCTAAATAAAATAACCTGAGGAGTGAATGTTGGAATTGATATGTTTAATGTCGCATACCCGACCCGAGGAGAAAAAAATGGGATTTGAAAGCAAAATTTGAATTTAAAATCAATTGCTCAGAGATTTTCTGGTAAATCTGCATGTGAGAATATTCTTTGTGGGAACAAGGTTTGAAAGGTAATTTTTTCCAGCTGAGTGTCCCTTTGTTTTCTGTTATTGGAGAATTTCTTTGAAATATAACATAACTTTTTTTGGCCATTTTTTAGCATTTTACCCCAATTGTGCAATAATTTTTCTTTAAAAAAAATGTCTCATCTTACTTATTCTAGATGGAGATGATGATAGAATAGAACACAATAAAGATTTTTGTTTTTCCATGATATATTTTCAAGACGCAGGTAGCGTCTGGTTTGATTTTAGATGCTACAAAGACGCTTACAAGACTCTAGCAAGTTAAAATATTTTCAACTTTAGCGTCTTCGTTAGCGTCTTATGAGTATATCAAGGGCTGAGAGGCAACAATGAAATCAGTGCTAAATTGTAGGGGTTATCCTTTGTTCATAAAGGTTTTGATATGTAAAGTACATTCATCAATTCAAGGAATTCAACTTGAGACACATTATAGATGTCAATGTTAGCTCTGTAATTAAAAGGTTCACTAAGCTTATCAGGGGGATGCACATGCTGACACAGCCAGCGTAATGTTCTGACTACCCATCACTGGCAATTTAAATAACTTTCCCATTGCTGTGTAAATTTCAGTCACAATTTTGATTTTTTGCACTTGAGTTAAAGTGCTTGTATTTTAATAATGGCTTGATTTCAGCAACGAGTTAATTGGTTTTAGGTCATTGTGTTAGTGTTTAAAATATTATCACAAGATCAAGTGGAATAAAGCACCACCTATTTATGACAAATTTTGGCGTTAGAAAAATCCCACTAACCTACCCTGTGAAGACCTTGTTAAAAGTACTTTACTTATTTACTGATATAAGTATACTTTATGAAGCCTTTTGTTTCAAAATTGATCCTTGGAATGTTTTTGACATGTCAGTTGGATCTCCTAATCAATTTGTATTGTATATCTAGCCTAACACATTTCTTTCTTATTTTGCAGTGTGGCAGCAATGGTTACATTATATGTTCTACAAAGACAAGAGACCAATATAGGGTAAGTTCAACATTATTCTAAGACTTCTTGAACCCATATCTTAATGAATGCTGACTTTACAGTTGATGTATGGTTAATGGTTGATTACAGTAGGTTAATGATGAACTTTAAAAGACATTATTTTTATTACACTTAATGCTCTGTCTCACTAAGTGAATTTGGAATTATTTGGAATTGTTTTAGTGTTTAAGACACAATCTACACATTTTTATGTTGCACCAGTATGTACGTTCTGGTAATGAAGTGCTTTTATTTGGGGTCCACTCGCTAGTCCGAACATGTTATTCAATTTGAAAAATATAACTTGAAAAGGACTCGCTAGTCCAATGGTTTGATAGTCCGCATATGAAAATAGGCTCGTCAGTCCGAATTGTTAAAACAGCTCGCTAGTCCTAATTTGAAAATAGGCTCACTGGTCCAAATTTTTAAATAGGCCCGCTAGTCTGAATTTAGAAATAGGCTCGTTAGTCCAAATTTTAAAAACAGCTCGTTAGTCAGAATTTTGAAAAAGGTATTAGAAATATACACATAATTTTTCCTATTCGGACTAGCGAGCTGTTCTTAAAATTCGGACTAGCAAGCTGCTTTTTTAATTCGGACTAGCGAGCCTATTTCTATATTTTGGACTAGCAAGCCTATTTTAAATTCAGACTGGCGAGCAGTTCCTAAAATTCAGACTGACGAGCTGTTTCTAAAATTCGGACTGACGAGCTGTTTTTAAAATTTGGACTAGCAAGTCTTTTTTTAAATTCGGACTAGCGAGCTGTCGGACTAGTGAGCTTTCGGACAAACGAGCTGTCTAACTTGCAAGCTGTCACCCTTTTATTTTGTATTTTTTGTACTCAGAAAATACAATACACTTGAGACATAAATAAATACAAAATAAGAGTTTATGTATCTTATAATAGATATAATAGTTTGATTAACATTCTACACTGGATTTTGTGAACAAAATCAATTTTTACTTTGGGTAAAAAGTAACTCTAGATTATTTGCTTTTAAAATTGACATGAATTGCTGTATATGTTGTGTTTTAATTAATGCTGTGTTGTACTACTAGGCGATTTTATGTGGCAGAACATAGGACTTGACATTTATGAAATTGTCCATTTCAGAAACCAAACCAGTGAACCTCTACCAGTCACAAAATCTCCCACCAATGTGACATGGTTTCCTCCAACGTTCTCTCCACCAAGTTTTAAAAGTAAGTACTTTTCTTCCTAGAATGGTCACCTATATTGTGTATCAGTTGGGATTCAAGGCAATTTTGTGTTTTGTATGCTGTACTTGCAGGTAAATAGCTTGGGTTGCTTACAGATACTTTAACACACAATGGACCATTATAGCAACACAGGAGTCATGGAAATGTTGTCATTACGGTATCCCTGTACATTTGCCAACAATGTAAAAACTTTTAAAGTGGTTTGGCAGCCCAATCGTTGACTGACACTATTTACATGTTTAAATAATCTTCAAAAAATGATACGAGATTAAACATTGTATAACATATTTTGAGTACAGTGTTTTATAAAATCACTTTACATAACAGCTAAATAAATCCGTGTCACTTGATTGGATAGGGTTACGTGCCATTGGTCATTTGGTCCATTTGATAGTAAACGTCACCAACTGTGCAATAGTGCCCTGCAAAAGACGCAACATCAGTCGCGGGCGTAATTTTGAATTGAGTATACTTGCACAATCCGCGGGCGCAGCATAAGACGCGTCGTTGCATTAAAGCCGGCATGTACAGTACCATAGACGTTGTCTCCGTTTGTTTTGTTAACAAATATCTATAAAACATAAAACAAATTTTTAAAGTTTCTTATTCGTGTCAATGGAACAAATATTTCATTCGACGAAAGATCAAATGCCACATGCAACTCGGCTTCGCCTCGTTTGAATGGAGCATTTGATCTTTCACCTCATGAAATATTTGTACCATTGCACTCATAAACATTCATTATTTGTATAACAAGTAACATAAGTGAGTTCCCATGGTGTAGTAAAACAGTGTAGGACTGCAAAGCATTAGATATCGGGACCAACCTCCATTAGAGCCATCAATTTATATCCCTTAGCACATAATCCGGCAAAGGATTGAGAATTTGATTGATATGAGAATGCAGCGCTATTGCTTGCATAGGCACAATTTGGTGGACAAATTTAAGTTGCATGTTGCGTTGTAATCCAGTAATTGTAGCACGCGATCAGAACAAAGAGTAGGGCTATTATATTATACCATGTGCATTATTAGAGTATATAAAAAACTTGATCCGTATGTTCCTTTATCTTATTAGGAAGTTCATTGTTTGCATTTGATTTGTTTTTTACTAGGTCCAAGTAGTTCCTTACCAGTCAAACCAACAGTATTACCAACTATGTGTATGGGTCATGGGTGCCCTATGTATTGCTGCAATGTGCATATCACAACACCAGTACCAAATCTAGCAACTCCTACATCCAAAGTGCAGAATTCATCTGTCAGCTTCTATCCTGATGGTAAGTATTGGGTTCCCAGCCCATCAGGGATACTGTATAAATGGTATTTTTCGTGCTACATTTATTTTTGCGTTTTTTGCGCCAAATTTGATTAGTGCGAAAATAAATACACCGCGAAGATTAATGTGTAATTATTATAAAGGAATTTCCATACTCGGCCAATGTTCAAGTGCGCGAAAATAAAAACACGCGAAATGGTCCAAAATTTGCCGTGCGCAAAAATTACTGAGTGTGAAAATATTGGCATTTACAGTAATTATTTTACTTTTTTCCAGTTAGAGGAAATTCAGGGAAAAGTCAGGAAATTTGATAAAAAATACCTCAAATGAGGGAAAAGTCACGGTATTGTGATTGTAGTCAGTAGTCAGTCAGACTTAATTTCCCTGTTGTGTCAGGTCTTTGTTTTTCTACGTTCTTGCGTGGTCGTAGGATTTGAAAAAAAGTTAATCATGGAATTTTTTAACATTTCAAAGGAGAAACGTTACATACAAATATCAGAATAATCAGATTTGTGTTAGTCCATGTAGATGGGCCTCACCAGTGAATATTGGCTTGCAAGATCCATCTAGATGGACTAATTTGTGTTAGACCTGGGACTTAAACCTGGGTACCCGCCCGTCATGAGCTTACCCGGGTACAAAATATGCCGACCTATTACCCGAATTGGACAATAAAATCATAGAATTTTGAACCAAAAATTTTGTGTTCAACAATTTATGAATTTAGGATAAAATCATCATCTGATTGAAGTAAACACGCTAAATCATGACCACAATCGGCGAAAAATTAAAAAAAAATTGGTGTAATTGAGACATCATAATGGCCGAAGTATACCCGTCAAACTTCCCGTTCTATTATTTGTAAATGCTCAATTATCAATACGGTCGGGTACCCGAAAAATAAGTCGGGTAGCAAATTAACCTGAAATTTTCCAAGGCCTAATTTGTGTGAGAATATAGTATGTATTCAGAATTTGTGTGATGTCTATTATGTAAATATGCATTTTATTTTATGGTTTCCAGTTCATACTTGCTTCTGCAGGTTTTTTCTATTACTCCCAGTGTTTCACTTGCATTAAAAATTGTCAATAAATTTTACCATCAAAATCTTCACCAACCAGTATAATCATGAGAAGTTGCAACAAGTTTTTGCAATCAAACTTCCGATTGGATCTGCTCTTGTAGCCGAGGCATTGTCTGGAGTAAAACGGCTGTGATGCCCTACTGGCGATGAATCACATACAATTTTAATCTGGATAAAAAGTGTCATATCATATAAAACATATTATTATTATTATACCTCACAGTATGTCCTATATCATGCTTCATTTCAGATTACCCTACAGGACTGGGAGACGGTGGTTCTTCAAGCAGTGGAGTTCCACCAGCTGATGCTCCTATGGTAAGACCACCAAGGTCAGGGGATACTGCAGAACCGGAGGAATTCCTCTCAAATAACAGAAAGAGGAGGAGGAGGAGGAGAAGGAGGCGAGATGTGCCAAAATTACCACCTGGTGAGTCTTTAGAATAATATAAAAAAGAGATGACCAATGATAAGTTTTTTAAACATAATAAGTGACACAGACGTTTCTGGTGTGATTTTACGCATGGGGCCTTACACAGGGCTTCCAATAAACAACTGAGCAATAGTTTGACCAAATAAATGGGGAAAATCTTTGTGTGTTTATGTTTTGTAATTTACTCAAAATCCAACCCAAATCTGTGGCACTTTTTTCTTAAATTCCTTGCAAAAACTGCAGTTTTTGTTTTTGTAATTTGTAACAATTAAGTTTTTCCTTTCATGTTTTGTTTTCTTTTCTTTTTTTGAGCCGATCCTGGTTGCTACAAAAAGGCAACTAGTTTACGCACATATACAAAGCATGTGATGGGTTTTAAATTCCAGCGAAACACTCAAGGCCGTGCATGTTACAATCAAGTTTAAATGATGCAGTACCCAGGCAAACTTAATAGTAAATGAAATAAATAGAGTTGGGGTTTTAGGAACAAAGTGGCACATGATCCCATGTTGAAAAGATGTATATTTATCACGCGATATCATTGCGTATCACTACCCATGTATATTTCCATTATTTATTTTTTCGGAGTGAATATTTTAGTGCATACCATTTTTTGACACCCATTTTAACTGAATATGCCCATATCATATCATATTATTGTAATCTAGTTCTAAGAATATCTGATTAATGCCATATTTGATGTTTCCACTAGATTTCGCAGCCACCTCTGTCCGTCTCACAGAAGGGAACTTTTTGCTGACAGATGACCTGTGTGAACAACCATGCGGGTAAGTAGTACATACATTAAAGTAGTTTTCATGCTGTTATCAGGGGTGTGAGAGTTCAGATTTTAATCTGATTTCAGATTTTTTCATGCCTTCAAAAGAGTCATAATTTCAGCTTTTTTTTGTTATTTTCAGCCTGTTTTGGGCATTTTGTCACTATTTTCAGATTTTTTTATCAGGTGTCTCTCAACGCCCTGTGTTATGTTTTAGACCTGTGGCTGACTGTTAATAACATCTACTAACAGATGTGGTGTTGGAACTTCCATTGCAAAATATACTCTGGCATGTTCAACTTCTTTTCCTGCTTTTCCTGCAGGGTCTAAAGAGGGCCTCTCAGAATTATGTAGGAACGGCTAAAATTATTTTAAAAAGAACAATGATATGTATCAGGAGTTTTGAGAAACAGTAGGATACTCCCCCTCCATGTTTTTCACCCCCCCCCCCCCCCCAAAAAAAAAAAACGGAAAGGAAAGAAAGAAAAATTGAAGATGCTAGTATAAACAAAATACAGATATTTTTATACAATTAGCTTAGACAGATGGGTTTTCAAAAATAAATTTATCATTGGTATCTGATCGTCATGTTGCCTTGTACTGTTTTCAAGACATTTTTGCCCAACCTTGTGTTTTGCTATTTGTGTCGTCTGAAAGATAGAAACATGTGCATTGGTTGGTTGCATTTGGTTGTGACTGTGTTGGGGGGTGTAGTTGTGTGCCAGTGGTCAACATTGTTTACCCAACACAAAATTGATTATAGTTTTCATAAATTTTGTCAGATTTATATGAAACTTGGACACACTAGTTGTTGGTTAGAATCAAACATGTGAGTGGGGTCAAAGGTCATCTTGGGTCATTAGTTGTAAATGACTACGTTTTCAAAATGATCATATTGGCAAATCCACATACCTTAAGTATTTAATTTTCATGTGACTTAGACTATGGTCCTTTGGTAATGGCACATTCAATAATTATTGAAGGTGGACAAAACATGAATATAATCAGTTGAAATGACTTGTGTGACATGTGTTGAGCAGAAAATGTTATTGGCCTGATATGTAACAAATAAATTGCATTTGCCTTATTTGTATTTTCTACCTATTTCAGAGAGGGTGGCAACTACACATACAACATTGTGGTGCAGCAATTTATTGACATCATTTACACAGACCTGGAATTCAAGTAAGTGCTACATAGTTGATTTAAAAAACAATCTTCCATCTTGTTTAGGCTTTCGCCAAGGAAACCCAACTTGGTACTTGGTACCAAGTAAACCAAAGAAAGCTTATTTTCAACTGGGGGTCCAATATGTTTTTATATTCAGTTTTTGAATGCAGGAGTACCGGGAGAAAAAATCTGCGGAAGCGAGCATGGACTAAAAACCAAATACACATAAAGCACCGGGCCGGGAATTTAACCTGGGATCTCATTGGTTCAAGCGAGAAAACTACAGCTGCGCTATTATAAACCCGCTCCCCTTTAGTAAATTAAGATCCAGACTAGTTAGAAATTGATCATTATTTAAATTAGCACACATTGCTTTTGAATTGTAAGATGAATATTGTCTCATTTCTTAATAAGAAATTTGATTGGCCTATAAATATATAAATGTGAGATATATTGATAGCCCCGTCAGTGTTTAGAATTGTTTTCCATGAGGATCATCTGTTACTAATTATAGTTTACAACATATTGTGATATATGATCTAAACTTGTGGGACCAGAAATTCATTGATAAGCAGTATGTAGCATTTGAAAGTGTTTCATAGTGAAAAAATATCATAAATATTTTGCATGATGGTAATAATTTTACACCATGAGAAAATTTTGACACCATTAAAAACTTAATGAACATTTTGCACCATGAGAAAATCTTGTCTAGACAAATAATACATGAAAATGTGACTTATGTGGAAGATATCTCAATCTGATGCCATTCCATATTGATGTGTTCATGATATTTCGCATTTTTCTTTATTTACGCAGTACTTCAACACCTACCACAGCCATTGCATGTCGACATAGTTTGAACACAGCATGCCAGCAGGACAACCCTGGGGAGGCACCAGAGCCGGGACAGACAAGTGTGGTATGTAGAATCCAATATAAAATTGTAAGGAGATGTTAAGAGATTGGTCAGTCTTGAATGTT
The DNA here is from genome assembly GCA_000969725.1 of Ophiothrix spiculata. Classification (NCBI taxonomy): domain Eukaryota; kingdom Metazoa; phylum Echinodermata; class Ophiuroidea; order Amphilepidida; family Ophiotrichidae; genus Ophiothrix; species Ophiothrix spiculata. The sequence goes on from JXSR01S006822.1 coordinate 17,953, forward strand.
ATGAAATCAAAAATTTTTGTTTTTGTTTTGAAACCTTTACTATTATCAGTACTCTATCTCCTGAAATAAATACTCTTCAAACTGCCTTTTGATATCTCTACAGAGGTTTTTGATTTATTCATTTTCATTCAACAACAATGGACTTTTTGCAGGGATGCCAATTTTCTTAATTTATTAGGAATTCCTAATTTTTGGTAATTTTGGACCACTTTTCCTAATTTTTTCAAGATCAGGATTTCAAAAATTCCAAGTTTTTTTTTTGTTAAAGTGATAGAAAGTTGTATAAAAATGGTTAAAACTGTCAAAATGTGCATGAAAAGTGAGATTTTAGTACCTAAATTATCAAAATTCTTCTCCAAGGGGAAGCTTTTATCCCTCCGCTCGAAATTAGTATCCTATCGTGACAAATGTCTTGAATTTTTTTCTGTACCCAAGTGGCATCTCTGTTTTTGGACAGAGAAATATACAGATACAGGCCTATTCATAAAATGAATATCAGAATTGACTGACATTTTCAGCATTGGTTTATTATGTAGTTCTGTATCTGCTGCAGAAGTAATAGAACTTTTCAAAATTCAACTCTCTGAGAATTCCCGAAGTACATTTTACACTTTTTGACAATTGCCAACAGAAAAAATACCTCCTTAACATAATACCCAGAATGTAAAGTTCATGTTCACTTTAACTGATTGCGTACAAATTCAAACTTGTAATTTAAGTTGGCACTAGATAGGCAGGTTTAGTGTGACATGCCCTGAGGTGACTTGCAATTTTAAGCTTACTTAGCCGTTTTCAAAATAGAAATTTTACTCTTTTCTTTCAGTTAGGGAGATTATAATATCACCGTCCAAAAGTTGTTTAAAATGAGTGTATCTTATACCTACAATGATTGTTGTTTTATTTTGTAGGGTGTCAGCCACATCTTTAGGATACCAGCCACATACTATGTCTCTAATGTTTACACATTCCGACTGACCACAGAATCAGGGGTGAGTACATACACTCAATATCAATATTTTTTTTTTCCAAGGAGTGCATTAATCTGGCAGCATTTTGAATAGAGTGATATAAGGGAAAAGAAAAACTTATTTCTGTATTTCTAAAGTGACACAGAAGCTGCACACTGACATCTGGTTGTTTCTACTTGTTTGGGTACAGGTCACACGGGAAGACGGGTTTGCACGGCGTTTCATCTACTCGCCTTTCACTACTGCAGCTGGGTTCGATTCCCAGTCTGACCTAGGTTGTACATGAATTTAATTGTCGATCCATACTTGTCCTCGCAGGTTTTGAGATGTTATAAGTCATTAGCAGAGGCTGATATATATTGATCTTTTATGCATGATCGTCATTCATGTTGATTGGGTGGCATGAATTGTAGTCATGTGTGAAAGACAAACTGCTGAATAGAGCTACCTACACATCTGAGTGTTATATCTCTTACCCAGACTGAACTTCCCGGATGTAGCATGTTGTATTGTTGTTCTACAGTTGTGATGAACATAAACAAGCCAAACTTTCCCTTTTCCATGTGTTGCGTTCGATCAAATGAATTGTGATTTACTAGAGTGAATACTTGTCATACACTGCCGCTCTAAAGTATTTCCGCACAAAAACTTTATTCAGCCATATCTCAAAAGGCGTTTATCCAATTTCCATCATTTTTTGACAGAGTCTTATATTGTATAATTATCGAAGTAACTATTCCAAAATTGCATTTGAAAATATGGCATGTAATGCATATTACTACTTACATCGGAACATAAAAAATTTGAGTTTATATACATTACTGCGCAATTGTTTTAAAACTTACAACCTGAAAATATTCTATCCTATTACAAGGTAATAATGAGGTCATGAAAAATTTATTAGTTACATAGTAATGAGATTTGTACTTGTGGTGTATTTGTTTATGGTCCATGAAATCAGCCATTTTTATAGCAATGGAAGATCAATATTAAAAGAAACATTGATTTATTCATATTTAAAAGATAAATAACCTATTATACTAGTATGAATTTTTGATGATTCTAGGTCGCTTAATATAAAAAATGAGGTTTTGGAACGTTTTTAATTGTGCAGAAATACTTTAGAGTGGCTGTGTATTTTGAAACCAGTATATCAGAAAGGTAATAAAATACATTGTTTTACTGGCAAGTATCAAATGATGGGTCAAGATAATCAATTTTTCGAGAATTTTAACTGAAAACCTTTTTGAAGATGAAGTCCGCCATTTTGGGAGTCAAGACCATATATGCCATTTTGGGGGTCAAGTGACGTCAGCTTAGGCAGCTCTATGAGTACGCTGGCCTCTGACGTATTATCCAAAATAAGACGCCGGTAACCGCTTATCATTGTAAGCACTTGATTGACCCGTATCCTTAAGGCATTTGTTTTCAACGTCAAACACTTAAACGTGTGACGCATTGATGATTGCACAAATTTCTTGTAAAGCATAGTTAAACGCGGTACACCATGTGGAGATCGTGCATGTAAACATCTCCATTTTGTTAACCTCTTCACCAAAACCTTCTACTCACGAACGATTGCCGTGTAGTTAGATAGGGCGAGTGAGCTGACAAGTTGTGTAATTCTACTGGTCAGAATTTTGACTAATTATCATCAGCCGTTACCTATGATGATGGACAGTCGGAACAATAAAGTGAAGCACCCACATCGAGGGTACCAGCGTACTCTATGAGTGGCATGAATTGTGGTCATGTGTAAAAGACAAACTGTAAACCAAACTCTGCAACATGTACACATTGATACTGTCTCGTGGAAGACAACACACTTTTGGTTACCGTCATAAAGAGATGGTTACTTTGTGACTTTTCAAATGCCAATATGTTTGGAATAGTATGTATAGATAGCATCTATGACTATCAATTAAAATATTGTTCAATTTTTTCTCTGGTTTACATAGCCTTTTTCTATTTTTTTCTTTACAGAGTGCAGATTGCAGTACATCAAACAGTGCCATGGGCACTGAATACGTGGAATACAATATACAGTTTATGCGCAACATGACGGCTTGTTCCGCGGGTAGCCTTTAAGCGTCTACCTCGTAAATTGTCAAAATATGTGACTGTCCAGAACAAACCTCGAGCAAAGCTGACTTGTACTTTAGGTTTATTTTGGATGCTCACCAATGTGGCTGATTAAATTGATCTTCTAATCTGAGATGGATCTTCTAAATATACTCCTTGTGAAAAAACAAGACAGTTCTATTTTGGTTTGTTATGAGATATCTGCAATTGTCGGATTCATCCAATTGTGACTTAACTACCTGATAGTAGCATATCATACGGAATGACCCTGTGTAGGGAGGCAAGGTTATTTCTAGCTATGTCTCCAGAACGCACCAGGTACAACGCCAACATGACTTCTAAGGTTGTAATATATCTCTTTTGGACTGATTTGCAATAATGGAATTCAATGGTTGGAGGTTGGAATGCTGATCCCTGGAGCACCTGATTTGCAAAAACAGAAATCAATTGGTAGAGCAGAGCAGCTGGGACGGTTCTGTGTTGGAATGTATTATTTGCGTTTAAGTAATTCAAACTAATTTGTTTATTAAGTTATGTATTTTTCCAGTCAGCTAGGAAAATGTATTAGCCATTTGCAAATACATTTACTACAACTGTGCTTGTAGTCAGCAGCTTGCAACATTTTCAGAGTCACCAAAATGAATAATAATTTGGAGAAGATGAAGAAAGTTGATTTATTACACTTGAAAATGATATGTGCAAATTGTGTAAAATATCAGATTGTAATCTGCACATGCAGACTCTATATTGGAAGGATTTTTGACAGAGATAAACGTTTGTCTCGCATACATGTTGTACATGTAGATTTTATTATTTTTGAATATGCAAAGTGACATATTTATAACAAAATATGTTGTGCATATCATTGTGAGTGCAGTACAAATAAACAATTTTAGAAAGATATAATTTATGTATATAAGTAATGATATTATTTTTTGTTATTTTTTATCAAGATTTTATGCTAATATGGCAGCTGCCATGCAAAGCTTTGTGACTCATTGTTTGGCACTGTCTTAAGTTTGTGCTATCTAGACTGTTTGTCATTGATTAAAATTGAAATAAAAAGATAAAAATTGAAAATGGGTGAAAAATTGACAAACATGTGGAAAGGAAATCCAAACAAGAAATAGCAAAATGAGAATGAAGGAATAACCAGGGGTTGGATCAGCATAGGTTTCACAAATTTGGTGATTGTAATCATCAAATCAATACCTTTGATATACTTTGTACATTTGCGTAGAGAATCTAAAAATATGCCATTATGTATATAGTTTCTCAGGAAGTCACGGGGATTGTTATATACAAATCCGCAAACGTTCACATAATAATAAAGGCTGCTAGTCATCTTGACTATACCTGGACCCTTGACTGTAGATCATGATGGCACAAAATCAAAAACAAATAAGAAGGCATAGATTAAAGCTTGAAAATTGTCATTCTCTGTATAACTCTTAAACCTCAAGTCATCAATGCAAATTTAGCCCATCCTTTATTTGTAAGAATCAAATAATCATTGTCTATATTTTATATCAAAGATCATGTTTGGTCATTTTGTTCAGTTGTATAAGTTGGAAATTGGTACTAATGTATCTACACAACAAAGTTCTAGAACAATATCTAGTTTAAAAAGATTTAGAGATTTTTTACAAACTGTATACATCAAAAAGGGTTAGATTTGTGTATTTTATGTACAAATGATCTTTGACACTGGTAAGAATCTTCCCTGTTTTCCCACTAGATTCTCTGGTGTTGTGATTACTTGATAGTTTGCGCAGAAAATGAACAGGTTTATTTTTTATAATGTGTGTAGATTGTAGAAAAACAGCTGTTGAAGTTGATCATCTTGTTTTTGCTAAATACAAAGGTCACCTTTGATTCATAACTTGACGCAGCTGATCAGGAAGAACAATGCAATCATTGTTCTCTTCTATGAATTTGATTGACAACTGCTTGTTTCTTGGTGCTCCTGAAATTCTACAAAGGATGGCGACATTTTGCAAGTGGAATTGTAACCATTGACATCTGTAGTATGCATTGCAAAGCTTTTACTTTTGTGCAATTTCAGGTGTATCAAGTATGATGCCATTATGAGTAATGTAGGAAATCATGAGCAAATTATCGGTTTTATCGTACATGCAGATATTGTTTTTAGAAAACATTAGTTAACTCTTTCCAGTCTTTTTAGTCCGGTAAAATCATCCTTGCACCACAAGTTCCGAAAAATACCCAAACGTCACTGTTGGTTACTTGCTAGATGGCCGCTTCTCTTTTTGCGCTATTTGGGAACTTTTTTCTGAAGGCATTAGATCTTGGTTCCAAACTAAGGAAAGGGTTAATCAAGTGTTTGATAATGCAGGTCCATGCAGATACTTTGATTGTAAAATAAAAAAGAATATGTAAAGAAACACTGGCAAAATTATAAATAAAGGTCTGATTAGAGACGTTATGTCAATCCGTGCCAAATAAAGTTATCGAGATGTTTTGAAACTAAGGATATTTAACATCTATTTACAGGCAATTATTTTTAGTACCATGTGTGCAATAGTGAAATTGTCTCTGCTATTTACACCCTGGTCACATAACCACCAGTGTACGACAGACGTCTGCAATGTCTCAACGCCGGTATGACATCGGTATGACACCGGTGAAAGCTTGCGAGCTCTTACGATGCCCGGTCGGACTCCGGTGGTTATTAGACCATAACTGAAGACATTGTATACACGCCGCAAGGTTTTAACTCAGAATTAAATTCTTGCGGCATGCTCCGACGTCTGTCCGACCGGTGTCCGATCGGTGTCTGCTGAAATTTACCTGATATGACGCCGTAACCTCGCCGCAAGCTTATGTGACCAGGGTATTAGACAATGTTCACCTGCATGATAACTGTTTTAGGAGATTGTTAAGTACTCATGGATTAACTTTTCAGGCAAATACGGTTAAGATTCTTACGCCTTCTGTGTAAAATAATTTGATAAGTGTACTTCAGAGGGAGTGTGGATTTTATACATAATTGCTTAGGTGAATAATCTGTTTTGATGGTGCTTTTGACTTCCTCAAACCAGTAGGAGAGTAGATGTGTTGCAGAGACTGATGAAGTGTTCTCATTTAGGTATGATCACAATCTGTGCCACACATTGAATTGGTTGTCAAAATGTTCCAGTGCTTTTCGAAAAATGACACAAATGATAGTTATGTTTACAAAATCATGTCAGTCTCTGCCATAAATCCAACACCACCTACTGTCTGAAGGAAGATAATGCACACAAGTCTTTTAAGTAACAGAAGCACCCTGCGTAGCAAATACTGAAATGCACATGGAATATGGGGAAACTAGACCTGTAATTCCCTGTACAGATGACAGAGGGCACATGTTTTTCAAGTGGAATAGCCTTCTGAACATCCTCAGGGCAATGTACATTAAATAATCGTGCTCATAGACGGCTCTATTTTTTACTCCAAAATTGAAAATACAAGAAATACTTTTTAGATTGTATATAGATAATAATATGTGATTTCTTGTGTAATTCTAATAATAGTTTTATGGTGATATGTCAGATTGAAATGGTGCCTAATGTGAAAATGCTATGGAGAAAAATAGCAAGGCATTTTGTGAAGTGTGAGACACATGAGGAAATGAGGTAGATGTCGAAACATATACTGTTAATGATTCATAGGATCCGCGTATCACCTAGCCAATCAGAACGCAAGACTATAAAGTACGCTGAGTGCAGTGGAAATTCACAATGCACTGCGCTTGTTGTTTGCGTGGCGGGCATTTAGTGCATATGAATGTTTCATTGTTTTTGTCGGGTGATTATTTATTTAGTTTAGAGAAGTTTTGGGTTTTGATAGTGATATTAAAGGCCATATTTCTTTTCACAAAAGGTACAATATTATTTTTCTGTCGTGTATGAATTAGATTAATAAATTGCATTCCATTACGCTCGTAAAATGAGACAAAATTAATGCACTTGCGGTAAATTTCGATTGCTGTCCAATGCACTCGGCCCCTACGGGCCTCGTAAATTGGCAGCAACAAAATTGACCGCGCATGCATTGATTTTGTCTCATTTCACTTCATACGCATTTATTATTCTATAAGAAATGGCTGATTGTGATGCCAAATTGATGGTCATGATTTGCGACATCTGCCTTGTTTACTCATTGAATCAATAACATATTGTGAATTTGCTTTTGACTTGAGAGAATTATATACTGTTCTCTTGGGCGAGAGCAAATTTTGGTCTGTGTACACAAATCAAGATGTTTTACCTTATTCCATCAAATAATATTATCATTTTAATTTTGTATTGACATATATTTGGATGACTAACCCATTATTCAATAGAAGCTTCCAAACATACTTGTTCCTATACTGAATCCGGGTCTGAATCCGGTTCTGAATCATACTAATCATAAGTAATGAGTGTCCGCATCTTCTCACTTGAGATAGTAAACACCTTAACTGTTCGCATAAAATGTTCACTTAAACCTTGATCTATCTATGATAGAACGAGTCTCATGACGTTTTATATGAATGTTTTACGTGAACTGTTTAGAAAACTAAAGGTGTCCAATTATAGTGGTAAACTTATCACTTATTGCGCAAAACCCAAAGCCTAAGTTTGTATACAGTGTGTCCCAGAATGAAGTTATCAAGATTTCAATGCCACATAATTCAAAAACTAAAATACCCCAGACAGTGAAAGTTGATGACAATCATTCTTGATGTCTTTACTTGCTTTGGTGCAAAATTCAAGAAAATTCATGGATTAATTATCTAGAAGTGAGCGTTTGAAGCTCCAGAGGGGTTTGGACACTTTTCCCAGTTTGGGGAGGTTGTAAAAATCCAGTGGTAATTTGCAGCGGAAGAATTTAAGCTTAGATGTCATCTTTACCAGCATTTCTGTTTTGTTTCACATGTTACCTCTCCTTGATGATGCCTTGGATTCTTAATAAAGGTTCAGCAATGTAATAAGTCGGCTTTTACCTTGGCGTCCAATTTTTAATTCCTTCTTTCATATCTGATACCATAAGCTTCTTATTTTCTGACATTTTTAATGCAATGGGAATATCTGGTTCCTGGAAATGTTAAATAAATCTTTCTATTGTTTCAATGATATCTGCACTTTCCAGGTATTGGTCAATCATGATACTCTTTTCTACATTGACCAATGAGGTGTTGTATTTGCTTTGAATGAACTTATTCCTACAACCACTGCTCCCAATTAAACAACCCTTTAGCATATTTTCAAATGCCCCACTGAATGATTTTCCTAAACGATTACCTAATAAATTATTTTAAATGATTTTACATATGAAAAAGAACCAGATTTAGGTCAATTATAATCTTGAAATCAAAGACACTTATAATTGGACAAATATTATCATGACTGTCTGTAAAGATGACGTTCTTCTTTGCATGGTTATGCTGCAAATCTCCGTGAATTTTTTATATACAACTTTTCCAAACTGGGAAAAGTGTCCAAACCCCTATAGAGCTTCAAATGCTCATTTCTAGAAAACGAATGCATGGATTTTCTTCATTTTTGTACCACAGCAAGTCGAGACATTAGGCATGATTGTCATTAAGTTTCATTGACTGAAATTATTTGGTGTTTGAATTGTGAGTCGTTGAAATCTTGATAACTTCATTCTGGGACACACTGTACATGTCATCATGTTCACAGAGCTTTTTTGCAAAATAGGTTGGCTGAATAGTGAATAAACCAATTTTGGCGTTGGAGCAAAATTAGGCCACAACTTTGTGCGGCCGGTTGCAACTTGGTCATAGGCTTGATTTTCCAAGATGGCAACCATATGCTTGATGATGTCAAAACATGTAATGAATGTTTTACAATAACCTTGAGGTGAAAAATCAAGCCTACGTTTGCCATCTTGGAAAATCAAGGCTGTGGCCAGGTTGCAACCTGCGCATAAAGTTGTGGCCTAATTGTGCTCCAACGCCTTAGTTCAACTCAACTCTTTGCCATATGTTACGGTGTAATTACAAGATATGAATTTCTTGTTAATCCTTGAAAGTATTTAAACATTAATGACAAGGACTCTGAAATGAATTTTATTTCTTGTTTGAGGATTAGAAATGGCAGGAGTAACGATTTGTTTAGATATGTTTTCATTGACCTAGAAAAAGAGAAGCCAGTCTGACCATGCTTGTGTGAATGTCCATGAATAATGCGTTTCTTTGAAACCGCTTGGACTGACGTCTGTATTGTCTGTGTCTGTATAAATCACATTGACTATTTTTGAATCAAGATTATAATATTTTAACCAAAAGGAAATCCATCTACCTCACCTTTTACTTCATTGGGCTAATTTAATTAAAATCATGATGGCCTTTCTGGGAAGATTTTGGAACAGTCTTCCATAGAGAGAGAGAGAGTATGAATTTCAAAGGAAACTGGCCAATTGGATAACTATATTTATCTACATTACTGAGCAAGATTAGATTATGTCTTTCACAGCGAATGTATGGAAGTCAAATGGCAGTGCTCAATTTCTATGATGATATTTTCACATGCAAAATTTTCATAAAGGGAGACAATCCTAACATTAGATGAGTTGCAAAAATTACATCTTTCAAAAATATCCCGCATACAATAGCTGGTCCGTGAAAGACTTATGCAATATTGCAAACAAGGGGAGTGTGGATGTTAAGTAAATTAGCCCATTGCTTGTCAAATATGGAACAGTTTGGTTTCTCTTTTTCGAGGTCTATGAATAGGGAGATGAATTCGGCTTACTTTTTTGTATATTATGATCCAAATAATGATACTGAATTTTCTGTAAATATTATACAGTCAAAAAGTCTTTTTAAATGGATCGTTTTTGTGTTTTTAGTCTTTAACAAAAAGTATGAATGAATGATTACTTTGATTAGTTGTAGAGTACTTTTCTTCTGTAAAATTGTACTTGAAATTGTTCTATACTGTAAAGATAATGGGGAGTATGGGGTGGGCATATTTTTGTATGTATTGTAAACAAAGTATATTTTTACCTGTAATGTGTAATGTTGACTCTCAAATGATGTGATCCTATATTGTAATGATTATATTTCTGATACAAAATCTTTCAAGTCTTTTCCACGCAGCTATGTACAAAATTGAGACCATAATGTCATTTCAGTTCCAATAGCCAATACCTATGTAGATAGATAACTCGCCATGTGAGTGCAAGAAAGTTGTATCTGCAATAGCTGCCATTTGTCATAAATTTGGATTGTACACTGTAAAATCTTCAATCTTGGGTCAGTGGTTCTTGAAATGGTTCTTCAGGTGACGGTGTCACCTGAAGAACCATTTCAAGAACCACTGACATAAGACAAGGAATTTTTGAGGGATTTTTCACATTCTTGCAACAAAGTATGAAATAAAAATAACTTAGGGCAGCCATTGCAGATACAACTTTCTTGCACTCGCATGACGAACTAGAGCTTGTATCAAGCAGCTTTTCAGAGACAGCTTATAATATATAGCCATTAGAGACTAGATCTGTAGAGTCCTGTACAAAAAATTAACATCAAAATTTGTATTATTTGAAAACAAAATGCAATGTTATAACATATTGTTTGCAAGTGTTATTTGGCGATACTTTTCATGTTACTTTCTGTTGTATCTCTGATTGTTCTTGTGATTATTTGATTGATGCAATTATTGAACAAAGTAAATAAATAATGGTGTACTTGAGGTTATTAAAAGAAAAGACGGGTGCTATGGTCTAGTGGTTAAGGTGCCTGACTGTGGCGTATGGATCAAAATATGTGCTGGCATTTGATCTGGTAACTGAATAGTTCCATATAAAGCTAAGGAAGGTATAGGCAGTGAAGGGAGAGAATAACACTACTTCACACAATGTGCCTGGTGATCATCATGTTCTGCCCAGCTTTACACCATGGAACTTGCCTTTTACTACCGAGACTATTTGCTAAATCAATTCTTTGACACAGCATATATTTGCTTTTGGCATCTCTGGATTTTTTTGAATTGGGAATTAAGTTATAATTGCATCTTCCAACAGTATTTTATCACGATGAATTTGTGAATGTTGCTTTTATTAATTGCTTTCCAAATCAAACCTACACTACATACTGTTTTGTATTAATGCTCTGTACATCATATATTCTGAAAGTATGGTACATGGCAATATATTTCACATTTGGCTTTTTAAGGACATATAAACCTCTTTGTTTTACTTGAGAAGACAATTCTTTCAGTTACATTATTTTGGCTGTAATTGCCGCCCTTTACATGGTCAATCATGTGTAGGGAATTCATTGCCAATGCAAGGGACACCTTTGAATTGGCAATGAAGATGTTACATAACAATGCCATCAACCTTTGATAGGCTAATGATTTAAGGGAAAGGAATATAACATTATACATTTTTTGTTTGGTTATTTTCTCAGAATGGCATGGTTATCATGCACTTTAAGTAGAAAAATACTTGTTTCTTCTAGAATTACAGAACACACTGTAGAACTTGAGATAGAAAATGTACATATTGTGTAAAATTGTAAATACACAATGAAAAGAAAATTCTATTTTACACAAATGATAAACAAAATGAAATCATAACTGGCGATTTGATTAATATATTATGCTATTTGAATTCATCATGTGAGTGCAAGAAAGTCGTATCTGCAAAAGTTGCCTTACGTCATAAATTTAGATTGCACACTGTATGACCTCCAGTCTTGGGTCAGTGGTTCTTGAAATGTTTCAAGAACCACTGAACATTTTGAGTTATTTTTCACATTCTTGTTACAAGGTGTAAAATAAATATAACTTAGGGCAGCCATTGAAGTTATGACTTTCTTGTACTCACATGACGAATTGTGTTTTCATGATCTCTACTGGCACTGTGTAAGTACTGTATGATTTGTACAACAGTTGTATATTTGATATTATTTACAAAATTTATTTCAACATATAATGACAGTCTTAAACAAATTTATTTGACTTCTGGGTTGAAATCATCAAAAACAATTTCGGTAAATACTATTTTTCATCATTTTTAATGAAAGTTCACTGTGGTCTGCATTAAAGGAGCCTGGTCCGATTGCCTCAACATTTTTTCAAACTTTTTGAGATTTTGGTACCAAAATATTGCTCGTAGTTTTCTCACAAGCCATGTGAAATTTCACGGCTGAGTTATGTTTGGTTTTGGAGATATACATGAAAATGTGTCTTACCATAATTAATTTTACATAGTAACGTATAGGCGGCTCTGAAATACAAATTTGCCCATAAAATCAAAACGGTTTGACAGATTAAGCTGAAATTTGAAATTGAGTGGTCATCTTTCAAAAGGCATTGGAAAATAAAATTTGAAAAATCGGACCAAGCTCCTTTAAAGGCATCATACAACATTTTCTTCAATTTTATTTAAAGCTTTATGTTTACTAAAGTACATGTATGGTAAGAATTGCATAATGTGAACCCAAATAGTTGTTATGTCCAGTATAAATATATAAAAACATGGACTTAACAGTGCAACAGGTTTTTTTCAGATGGGAAAATTAACCTATTGCATAATAAAAGCTATATGTTAGTTTCACACAAGGGATTTAAAAAGATGAATCAGAGCTCGCTGCATTTTGATTTGGCTATACCAACTAAGCTTTACGGGATGGCGGCTATCTCGTTTTGTCGCTCATGGAGGACTAGTTGTACCTGGATCATTTTATGGCTGCACGTGCCACATTTTGAGACTTTTACTCTCTCAAAACGGATACTGTGAAAATTGGTACAGCTAGTGCAGAACAAGTTGCAATATATCTGCTTGGAATACAGACATGGTCTGTGCATGAAACAAATGCACAGGCTGTTTGTGCGTTAAGTCAAGATTTACACGATCTGCCTAGGTATTTTTGGAACAAATCAGGAGGTACAATATCTCTGCTCCATGAGCAACAATTAAACGACAGCAAGCACTGATTCTTATTTTTCATTTTGTTGATTTCATAACATGTGACCGTCTACCACAAACCTTAATGAAGTTAGCGCCTCAGTAACTATTTCTAGAAAATGTTTCTTGTCAAATAATTCAGAGTTTAAATGAGACCTGATATTTTGCAAGGAAGAATGCATTTCTAATGCAAAATTTTTTGATTAAAACATGTTATAACTTTTACATGAGTCAAGAATTTTGTCGAATAAAAGATGCTGACTCTCTGGGGACTTTAAACATGAGGAGTTTCCAATGCGGCATCATAAATAGGAAATCATAATTTGTAAATATTCCCTACGAACCACCAGTAAAGTAAACAATTGACAGGGGTTGACTTACCAGGAGTTTCGTGGTGGACGGCCACATTTGTAATAACTCGAGAATTATTTCAGTTGAGTTGATAGTCCATGTAATAGTGCTTGTTTTCAGGGATACGATTTATTTTTAATTTAAGTAACATAAACAACATGTCTATTATTTAGAATTTTCATACAAAAACATTAATTTTCATCAGTGTCTAATGTGAATGCTTCTGCTGAATTCTGTAAATAGCACAACTATTCTTCAAAGCTTCTTTTGTCAATAAAATGAATATCTTGAAATGTTATGTGTTTAGTAGTACTTATTTGGTATAAATACCACACAAGTCATTAAAGGAGCTTGGTCTGATTTTTCCAAATTTCGTTTTCAGTCTGATATGAAAGATGGCCACTAAAGAGGTTTAAGATCCAAATTTCAGCTGAATCGGTCAAACCCGTTTTGATTTATGGCAAATTTTGTGTTGTGGAGATGACTTTTCACTACTGTGTAAAATTAATTATGGTTACCATAATTAGACACATTTTCACATATATCTCCAAAATGGAACATAAGTTTCTAAGCTGAGCCAAATTAATGAGCAATATTTTGGTACCGAAATCTCAAAAAGTTTGGGAAAAAAATGAAACAAACGGATCATGCTCCTTAAATTTCAAGTTTGGCCATTCTTGTGGATATGTCACACTGCCACATGTTTCTTCTACTCCCATCTTCTCTTCTTGAACTAAGCATGCTTATGATTTGGTTACGATTCTAATGGGATAAGCATACCTAATAAATTAGATTATCACCAAAATTAAGAAGTTTGGTAGTATTAAACAAAAAGGGTCACCGAACCTTTTCTTTTATCAGTTAAGAACATTAACTATTTTTATTCACATAATTAAAGGTGTAGGTTCCGATCACATTCTCATCCCCAGGGCTCAACCAGAAGTATTGCATTTTTGATGTCAAATGGAAGCTCATATTTTTCTGATTGTAAATCCAAAATTTCACTTCCAAATTCCGAATAGTTTTTGAGATATAACAAAAAGTGTAAAGTTAATTGGTATACCTATTTTCCATTTTTAATGTATTTTCATGACAGCCTCATCCCCAGGGTTGCATACTTTGTTTTGCCTCTGAAGAGTAAACAAGAAGAAAAAACTGAGGGTGAAACCACTCCAAAGGCATTACAGAGGTCAAGGTCAATCAGTTAAAAGTAGATTATACACCTTTAATAACATTGATCGCTTCCCAATCATGTGGCTCAGTTCCGGTGTAATGAGACTGAGTGTCTCCCATACCAGGAGTCCGGGTCTAATAATATTGAACTACACAGAATAAGTCTCAATCTATGATTTATTGATCGCACATGTACAAGTACGTTCTACACATTTGAATAGTAGCTAGGACACTCAGTCACACGGACGCTGTATTTCATCACACCGGCTCCAGCGTCTACTAGCTCATCCAAGCAGTGCGTATGAAGAATTCCTCGGATGATCGGATGAGGCTTGAAAATTTCATGTAAGTGATTTTTTATTGCTTGTGTGAATTAGTTTATTTATTCATACAAATATGCCAGTGTAATATTCTTACCAATGAAACAGCCTTTGAGAAAACCGATTTGGATGGAATTAGTGGTCAGCTATAAACGGATGATGTTTCAATTTTCTTAGGTGCACATCCTAGTTGATACAGTATGACCTTCTGAGCATTTTGACACCTTTTTCATCAAAATCGGTCAAAACACGAGACAGTGCCGGCCAAAGACGTGATTCTGACAAAGGGGGTCTGTGGGGGGTCTGAAAATGAACATTTGTGTTATATTTTGTATTCTGTGCAATATTCTAGTGATTTAGGTGTTGATTTGTATGTTTTTGAGGTCAAAGAATCCATTTTTAAAAGTTTTGTAACAATTCAACCATTCCTGTGCTTGAAAATTGCTGTTTTATATAAAATTAAAGCTTGAGGGCGCTTTTCAAAGCCACGCCCAAACCCTTCATAATTTTGACAGATTTTGCAAAAGCATATTCTGAAAATCTGGGCACATATAATTAAATCTTTTTCGTTTGAGTCTGATAATACCTCTACATTGATCAATAGTCAGTGAGGTTGATTGTATTGGAGGTTAAAAATTGAAAATAAAAACTGCCAATAAGTGACTGCTAGATCATTAAAAAAAAAGAAAAAATCAACTGGAAATCCATCCATCTATACCATGGCTTTTTTTATTGAGCATATCTATTTTTGTATCCTTATCAAGTTGAGTAATATTTCTCTTCACATTTGGATAATCATGATCGGTATTGAAATATCATTACCACTTAGGATTTGCCCGGTATGAGAAACAACTTTGGAATAACCTCGTTGTATGGTTCCTTTTCTCTAAATTGATAAAATACGTAGAGGTTCTTTTACCATTATTAATGTAATTTGCCCTTATTCTTGTCTGTTGTTTTTACCTTATAGATTAACTCCAATGTTTCACCTTGTTGACATAAATGTTGTCATTAAGGGATAAATGTGAATCAGAATTACTTTTTTTAATCATAAAATGATAGGTGCATGGGTACTCTAAACATGTTTATTTTTTGCGCGGGTTAGTCATGCATTACGAAGCACGAGAGCATCCACTGAGCCATCTGAGCAGGCTTTAGATCGTGAAGTGAAACCTAGAACATAAACATTACAATGGCGTATTTTTCTGTGGTTTGCAAATAGCAATTTTTGCCTAATGGAATGTCGTGGTGTTCAGCCGTTTTTGGCAGTCAAAACAGCGCGATCTTATTACAAATCAACACCACATATTTATACAAAATTATTTAGTTAGAAGTATCAAGACTACAATCTGTCAAAATTTGACAACAGTCGAAATTGTCCATGTCCGAACATTACGAGAAATTACGAGGTTTCGGTGAAAACAACTTTTTCGAAGCAGTCTGTTGACACCATTTTGGTTTATTTTTTTTGAACTTGGCAACAGACTTGAAAATCAAATCATTTACTGACGGATTGTAACGACCTTCAACGACACTTGTTTTGATAACGTTGTAACGACATAAAATTAGCTGTGATGGCGTTCAGATTTTAGACAGCAACCTCTAGTAAGCCTTCATTCCTTTACGTCAGTCAAGGTCGCTACCAGTCGTCACTTGTCGTCGAGGTGTCGCTGAAGGCCGTGATTTGATCTTCCGTTAGCTCTCGTCGTCGACAATTTATCACAGAGAGGTATTGAGGTGAGTGTGGTGGAGCGGTAAGAGTACCGGACTCGCAATAGAGAGGTTGGGGTTCGAGCTCCTGTCGTCAATACCGGTCGGACCATGTCTCGTGTTTCCTTGAGCAAGAAACTTTACTCTAATCACTCCGTGATTCAGAAGTCACGTTAGGCTGTTGGTCCCCTGTTTGAATGCTCCTTGGAGCACTGCATACAGCGCAGAAGTTCCTTAAGATTGGAGACAAGCCAAGGTAGTTCCTATCTATCTTTAAGAAAGGACTGCGTTTATAGAGCTAGAGAGAAAAGCAAAAGCAAAATAATTACTATATATTTGAAAATTAAAAGTACCTGTTAAAAGTGACCTATCTAAGCAGGAGCTAGCAGGTATGGGTGCTACCGGTGTAATAGGACTCAATAGTCCCCTGTCAATCTTACTATCCGGGTTGTACACAGTAAAGTATAGGCTTACAACTCTAACGCAACTTTAGTCTTACGTTTTATTCCGTTATGGTTTAGAAGACTTTGATTCCAAGGGTACATTGATTATACTGGTCCTTCTTTCGAAACAACGTAGCTAGATTTCAATAATGATGATGTTCTAATGTTAAGGGTTTATATGGGATTCGTTTACTCTCAAATCTGAATCTTAATTCCCGATGATCATGATAATTGTGAGGCGGGGCCTGAAAAGGTTATCTTGCTGGAAACTGGACATTTCATAGTTATTTTATAATAATTTGGCTATGATACCACACGAAGAGCTGCATTGTGTTAGTGGAGATAATTTGTAACAAGCTTTCAAAGTGTGTTAATGAAAATGCAAAACGTTCGCCTATATGTTACTTGCGCAGAAGAGGGATAACAGATTGTGATTGTGACTTGACCCCCGTTTTTCTATGTCAAAAAATAAGCTGCTCCTATTAGTTTATTATTATACATGTAGTCTGAATAATATGTTAATGAATAGCCCATGTTAACAATGCAAACAATTACGAAGGGGTGATGTTTATCGCTTTTAGATAGTAGGAAAAAATAGAGGGTGACTGACCGTTTTCTTTTAACAGAAGGCTGCTGAAATGATAAACACCACAGAATTCCCATTCATAAATTATGAACAGCATATAAGAGAATCGTGAAGATACACAGTTTGTAGTGGCATAAACTCAAGGTAAGCCATATAGATAGGCTATATGGAAGGTGGTTTGTGGTTCCACCGTATCCCGTCCCACACTTGTCACTGCAATTTTCATTGTCAACTAGGTAGTGGCAGGGCCTGACAGGTTCAGAGGGCCTATCGTATCAGTTGTCTGACCATTTTAGTGACAAGCTTTTTAAAAAATATATTTTGACCACTACAATGCGCATCTCTTAGAAACCATTTTTGTTCTTGGAACTCTTGTTATATCTTAAGCACTGTTAAGCACTTTAACGAAAATTGTTGAATTGCGCACACAGGAATTTAGTTGTCTGCGATGGTGTTTTGAAGTCCCTTTGAATTTTTAATGATGGACTTACTTGGGAAGTTATTAGGCCGCTGGCGTCACACCTGACGCTCTGTATTTCTATGTCTACATGGTCTGTATCTATCGATGCAGTTCTGTCCGAGGCTTACATAACACTGTAGTTACACACTCGTATCTAAAGTGTGATGTGTTAGTGATAAAGTCTTTTTCTACTCATTTTTAAATCCACTATGTCTAAATTAGGTATTCGGGGTTGTTTCTTTCGTTTCTTTTACGCAAATATCCACATGCCTCGATTCATACAGATAGATAGCGTTAAATTTTCACAAAAACTTCTACGTACGTAATAAATCCATAAATATATATTATGCAACACTCAAGTTTGCTTGATAAACCTAATGCGGAATCATCCATCAACAGATTTGTTTTGACACTTTGTTATCGATTTTAGAAATGATTACGTATCTGTTTGCAATATTGGCGACACATTTCAAAAAGCTCTTATGTCATATCAAATACTTAATATAAATAAACTTTATATGTCATTATCAATACCTATTACAGGCTGATATATAGTGTGCATTATGTTTGATATGCTCGAATATTTTAGGAACGGGGCTCATGAAACAGAAACAGTATGGCTGGCGACATGGGGAAATTGAAGATGTTGCATTTTCAGATGTATCGTTATATACTTTCCTGGCGTGCTAATATGTTTAGCTTCACACATGTTACTAATGTGACTCTAATGTATTAACTAAACCAATCAAATCATTTGGAATAGGCTTAACGACGTTAAACAAGCATTACGAACATGAGCGACACCAAAACGGCAAAGTTGCACACTTTATCTAAGAATGGACCATTAACGTATTTTTTAAACAATTTTGCACAAATTTCTATCGGTCTATGGATGCAGTTTTGAAAACAGTCGCCATACACATTTTGTGCGACCCGCCAAGCCACCAGAGGAAAAAATAATAATCTGTACTATTTGGGGGAACGGGTTGGCGCAGCGGTAGTTCCCTCGCTGAGCACCAATGGGGCAATCTACACGGAGCGCAGATCCAGATGCATGCGCATTTACGCAGAGTGCTGTACAGCAGATCCGGATCTGACGCCCATGTAGCCACAGTCTTCTGCAAAGCGGCTTACGGAGATGCGCATTCATCCGGATTTGCACTCCCGTGTAGATTGCCCCAATGAGGACCTGGGTAACTGGGTTCGATTCCCGTGCCCAGCGCTTTATGTCCATGCTCGCTTCTGCAGGTTTTTCTCCGGGTATTTCGGTCATCCTCCTGCAAAAACTGAATTTTAAAAACATCTTGGAGTCCTGTTGAAGATAAGCTTCCTTCCTTGGCGAAAGCCTAAACAAGATGTTTAAGTGTAGACCATCTACATGGTGTATACTTCTCAAACATTAATTGAACATTACATTTGGTATTGTTTTTACTTCTGGTGGAGAAGAAATGGCATTTTTCTTAGTTATTCAAAAGATTTACAAGCTGAAGCATTTCCTACTCTCTTAAATTTGCTGTTCTTAATGTAAAAGAGTAAAATTTCACTCTGTCTGTTGAGTGGAAATTGTTTCACTCTTTTTGAGTAGAATTTCACTCTATTCGAGAGCATTCTATTTTTTTTTTTGAGTGAAAGTTTCACTTCTTGTTGGAACGTAAATTCCACAAGTTGCTTTTTTCCTAGTGGACAGGCTTAAAATGAAAAACAAATTAAACACACTGTAAAGATTGACTTTTTAAGGGAGGTATACTCCATTAGAATACAATCTTAATCATAAAGAGTGAAACGATTTTTATAATTTTCACGAAAGCATGAAATTTAACAATGAAAGAGTACTTTGAGGCAATGATTATAGGTGAAGATTTATTGTTCATGGTATAAACATATCATACTGTATAATAATGTTCCTTTGCATTACAAGACAGAAACTGCTTGCAAACTATAAGTCATAGAAAACTATTATGTTTATTGTTTTTATTCTATGTTACAAATGATGCAACCTCTATAGTAGGCTATGATTTGTTGCCAGAAGAAGATTCATAGTATAAGTAAAACATAACACAAAATACGGAATAACTTTAAGAGATGTCAGTACGTAAAATATATTTTTGTTTGTAGTGTTTATGTGAAGTAAACAGCTTGCAGGAAACTATAAATTGTGCTGTTTCTCATCCTGCATCGGAATAATAAACAACGCAAGTATCAGTTACATATTACAATACTTGAAAACCCATTATCTCGCCTTAAAAATACCCAATCAGTATATTTGCTGTGTGATTTATTTCTGTCCAGACCAGAACCAAAGATCCAAGTTCCATTACACAAGCCTGACAACTTCCATAAAAAGGCGCCAAATCGTGACCGCAATGATAAACATTTTGCTCATTTTCGTAGATCAAACAAGCACCAAAGACACATGTTCATCTTGATTTACTGCTAAGTGGTCTTTGCTTTCTTTACGTCAACGTAGAATGCGATTGGATATGATGCTGCGCCAACAAGTGACCAGATGCATTCACGAAAAAAATTGGCCATTCATTTTTGAAGTTACCATGAAAAAAGCACACAATTTTCTTTAAAATTTACACGTTTAGTGTGCTTGTATCTCTAAAATACTTTAAGTTAACAGTGCAAAGATGTACCTTGCGACGTAGCGTGTCACATTTAAAGTATCCTTTGTCAGAAAATGTAAAATTTGTTTGAATACAATCTACGACAAGTATAGAGGTCAGTAAGTGTCATTCTTAAGTCTACAGTCCCTAAATGGGTGCCATTTTTGCCAATGGCAGCTTTACTGCAACTTTTTACCTACTAACACATATCAGAATAATACAATTTTTGGCGTACATATGGGCATTTTCAATGAAAAATGCTACCACCATATATTTGGTATCAAAAGAAAGCTATTTTGAAGCTCTTTAAAATGAACCTAATTTTGAAAAGACTGAACAAAGATGTCTATGAAATTTCTTTAAAAAACCTAATTTTTGGTCAAATGTCTTGATTTTTATAATGAAAAGTAGAAATTTTTATTTAATTTTTTCAACCCATTCTTGGTTGTTTACTTGGGTGTTATTGTTCTAAATGGCTTAAATAAGGATCAAATTTATACATGAGGTTGTATTTTTTGTTAATCCTTACCAGGCTTTACGGTTCAGTGCACCCAAAAATTATGACTCTGAGTTCGCCCTGTTTGAGCTGTGAATAGCCTGATTTTAGTATCTACATTATCTACATTTTGTCTGATATACGCATTCGCATAATTTACTTACAAATTGAGCATTCCAATGAGGCAAAAATTGCAATTTTTATGTAGACAAAAGAAAAATACGGCATTCTAATGTTTATGTTTTAGATTTTAGTTCACCATCTCAACGCTGTCTTGATAGCTCAGCGATAGATCTCTCGCTTCGTAATGCATGACTAACCCCCGCCATAATTCATGGTTCGAGTCCCCGCAAAGGCAGTGGAAACTATTTATCTTTTCATGATTGAAAAATAGTTAGGATTCACATTTCTCTGAGCACGTGGATTCCTCGTACCCTTAACTTAATGATAATTAGACCTAATTCTATTTTACAAAATTATCCGAATACTGTCAAAATGTACACTAAAGTTTCCTTTATATTTGTTAAATTTACAAAAATTGGTAGTTTAACACAATTATTGCACGAATTAATTTTTTAATTTTGGGAGTTCTTTGTTAAAACAATGAAATCGTGATGAAACTGTTTTTCTCTATGTCTTTTCACCCTTTTTCAAACTTAGTCAAATTAAGTTGAAAATACATGTTCTTATTTTGTTTTGAAATTTTAATTTAAAAAAAAATCATATCAAAATTATCCTCTATGAATTATTTGTGACCTTGCGTGTGAGGATTGTGCCGAATTCCTATCAAGTCAAGACGCAGTTTTTAATTATGGATAATGAAAATCAGTGAAATGATAAACCATTCATTAATCATAATGCTCTGTTTGTAATCAATTACTTCTGGTTAAGAAAATTACAGAAAGTTAAAATTACTGTATTTTTGATTGGTAATAGTTTCAGGAATGAGTCATTTAACGCGGTTTACAAACCTTTTAGGCACAGTATTTGGTTCACTTGTCGTCCTAATGCAGTATTTTGTTGATATTTTCAGAAAGCCGGAAGAACAAAAATCCAATTGCTTCTGGTTCATTTTAGGTCATTTTCGAGGGGTTAATAGCATTTAAATATCTGTTATATCAAGTTTGTTAAACCAATTACATAAGTTTGATTTTGACAGTTCTTGTTAAGATTGGTAACTCTACAGATTTGATCAGAAATGCAAAGCAAAGTTAGTTGCATGGCTCAAACGTTAGGGCCAACGATGGGTCTACTAAATTTTCTATCTGGGTAGTATTTTTGTTTTATTTTTCATTACCTTCATGTTTGAAATGTATGAAAATGACTCATAAATCATTATGATATTGTTGAAAGCTATATTTTTCAGTATTTTACCGACGGTTTTGACAATATCTCTGTAGGGGAATATAATGTAAGCATAAAACTACTTCCAATAGCTATAGTTCAAAGCCATATGTGTACCGCCGCGGCAAAAGGGTCCAGTTGTCGACTCCTACATGTTGCTCATTGTAGCATATCTGATGTATACAAATACCATACATTAGATATGCTACAAGGAGCAACATGTACGAGCCGACAACTGGACCCTTTTGCCGCGGCGGTACACATATAGGAAAGAGATTACAGTGGGAAACTCGACCAACAGATCAAAACTTCAATACTACAAAGCCGAAATCCAGTTAATTCTCTAAATCTCCTCCAAAGCTATGTCCAGCTAATAACACCCCATAAATCTGCAACAATCACTCCATAAAGTTTCCAAAATATAATCATGATAATAGAACAAACATATATCGCTTTCTAATAGCCGACTCTCGTTCTTGTCCAAAAACAGTGTAGTTATCCAATCCAGAATACTTTTGATCTTGATCACAGAAGTTAGTACCGAGCATACCATGCATTAGTAACGTTTTTAGATTAATAATTAACGTGATCGGAGAGCAGGAATCAATCAAATTCCCATTGCTGGGTCGAAATTTCCATAATTTTACGTTGCCGGCGAATCCAAGTTTAACTGTAAAAATAAAAGTAATGTTGTATTTAAACGTCATTTCTTGTATTAGCATTACAAGAATATTTGATGTTGAGGTTGAAATTAAAATGGTAATGTCGTAAAAATGGCGTAACACCCATTATTTATGGTAAAGTGCCTATAGGTTGATACCACGCACTGTACTTTTTAAACAATTGAAAATGCAACTGAGATTCATCAAAATTGCCTGTTTAAATAACGTATTTTGCAGGTAAATTACAGTATTATTACAGATTTGCATAGTTGGTTTCGAAAAAAAACCCATTAATTTTGACAAATCACAGCAAGACGCTTTACCAGTAACAATGGATGTTACACCGCCTACCGTATATCATTCTAATCTCAACCTCAACACCACTGATTCTAACAATGTAAAATATTTCATTTCATTTCATTTTATTTAGGAAAACATCCATGGATAAAAAACAGAAAAGAATACATAAATGTACACTTATTTCCACTGTGGTCCAATTGGACGAGCCTAACATACGGTTAATATAAAAATACTGCACATACAATTCAATCACAATATTCTGCATGAAAGCCATTCAACACAAACATATAAATTATAAATTAAAATTGCACATATAGAAATACCCTTGCCCACCCCTACTAGGACTTGCATGAAAAATTAAATAAAAACTGCATTTTCTTCTTGTGACACTACTTTAAAAAAGTGTTGCTTGACTTCCTTTTTAAAAACATCTTTGCACTGCTGTGATTGCACTGAGTTTGGGAGAGAGTTCCATAATTTGATACCATTGTAAACAAAAGATTTTTGCCCTTGGCTACCCATATGTGGCTGGAATAAGGCAAGTGTGCCAGATCTAGTAGAATGTCTATGGATATTGGAAGATTTGGATATACCATCTTGAAGGTAATTTGGGGATTTGCCATTTAAGATGCGAAACATATGACTGACTATGTTTTGTTGAACTCTGTACTTTACAGGCAGCCATTTTACTTTGTGAAATTCCTCAAAACCAATATGGGACCTAGGTGAAAGATTCAAAACATTTCTGATAATTTTATTTTGAGTTGTTTGAAGCCTGTGTTTGGCTTCAAGAATTGCCGTTTAAATATGGTCCTTAGATCCTGATTTCTTACAGTGTCACGGTGTTTTCAAAGACTCGTCTAAATGCTCGTTATTTTTCGTTTTACTAGTTAGTCAAATGAAAACGTATCAGCTGATTATAGACGCTATATGTGTTTATTGCATTGAGTCAAAATTAAATTCGCTTTGTTTAAAATGTACTAACATATGTAAGCAACATGTGACTCTTGTAATAGCTGATTTTATATATCAATGAAGGCGAAATAATTTTTTATAGAGTAAAGTATTTGACCTTGAATTGAATGAGGATAGTAAACTGTAAATCGTTATACGATAAAAGAAATTGAAGAAAACAGTTTTCAAGGGCATGTTCCTCATCTTTTCCATCATTTATATATCGGATCAATAAACAACCCCATATCATGACTGCACTACTTAAAACCCATTATCGCGTCTCTAAAACACCAAGCAGTATATTTACCATGTGATTTTTTCCTTTCCAACTCGTATCTAACGATACAAGTTCAACCCGACAACCACCGCGAATCCGGTTTTCAAATCGTGACCACAATTTCAAATCATTTGCTAATTTTCTGTACTTTTAACATACAGTGTAAAATTTATAAGCCTTTATGAAAAAAGCTGTAGATTAACGAATCATTAGCCTTCTGTACCAGTACTGTTCTATACGGTCTTAGATTATATTTAGGTAAACTTTCAATTGTCTCATTTTGAGAAAACGGTTTTTTTATCAGGCAAAAAAAAAATTGTTTGGTTGCCTTTCACCAACCGACTATACAGCCCGACCCAAACTATTTTTTATCGACCCGGGCACTTGTTTTATTCCCAAAACTTCCGTCCGGAATTCTCCGTTGAGGCAAAGTAGATAAAGAACACTTAGCATCAAAATCGAAGATTTGAAAATATCTTCGCTGCTTTTTTAAACTGTGAAAATGAGCAAAACATTTATCATTGCGGTCACGATTTGGCGCCTTTTTATTAAAGTTGTTAGGCTTTTGTAATGGAACTTGGATCGTTAGATACTGCTCTGGACAGAATGGAATCAAACAGTGTATATACTGATCGGATATTTTAAAGACGATATACGGTATTGGGTTTTCAAGTATTGCAATATGTAACTGATATTTTGTGCTGTTTATTATTCTGATACAGGATGAGGAACAGCGCCAATAATATTTTCCTGCAAGCAGTCGTCCTCATATAAACAATTCAAAGAAGCGTATATACATGAATTGTAGTTTAACTGGTAACTCTTCAAATCATTTTCCTTATTTTAATATGTCATGTTCGCACAAAGAATAATATTGTCGTTTAGATAATTCCAGTGTATTATCAAATAACATTGAAGGTTTGATGGTAAAAAAGGTCAAATATTTGAGTCAAATTGTGTGATGTTAAATTTCTTGCGCAATAAAGACTTAAATATATTTTGTAGGCAATAAACTTGATTCATCCCGCTGGCAGAAATGTCCAAAGAGTAAACGGACTGATAAGGTATATAGGTTCTGATAGGAGAGTCTGATTTGTAAAACCCCCAAAAAGCGCATGATCATGATGATAATTAATATTCTGTTTTACGTAATGGTCAAGAACATTCATGTAATAACATCTTCACTGATCTATTTTTGATCTTTATATTTGCAAGCGACATCCGTGACTCAAACCACGTAGAATTAAGATTGACAGGGTTGTTTGCAAGCCTGTATTCACTGGTCATTTTGATTAGCAAAATCTGCTCATAATAAATGGCTTTTACGGTTAAGTTTTGTCCGATTTCTGCGAAACGTTTAAACTAGATCAATGTTCTTTTGCCGAGGTAAAGGAGAAAAATACCATATTTAGCATGTTCTTTAACTCCTTGAAAGTTGCGTTTTATGTTTAGATACTTATAATGGTTGACTTGCGTCAGTGGAACCACACTTAAATTGTTAAGTACCTAAGTAGCCGAGTACGTGCAGAGTATATTCCAATGCAGAATATTACTTTATCATTATACACAAGAGACAAAAAGTGTATTCTTGATATAATCAATAGTGATTAATATGGAAATATTTGAAACGTATCATTAAAACAATCAAAAGGTGCGAATTTTTGAGAATTTAAATGGAATCTGTATAAATATTTGTTAATAGTTTCACAAAGGAAAAGAAAGAACATAAGGTCGAACACACAAATTAGGAAATTATAGCGACCGTTATAATTTTGATGTGAACTGAAACCTTTTGCACACCATACTTAAAATAAAAGACGTTTGCAGTTTTCCTGTTTAATGGAAATGATTCCAACTGCGTGCCAATTAACATGCAATTAGCCAAATCAGAAGGACGAAACGAATTTTCGCATGACTTTTGGTTATTATAAGGCTGGGGTAGACCTTCAACTAGCATAAACGGTTTTTGAACTCTTAACTCCTAAAGTAGTTGCATAAACCATATAAAAGTATACATTTTTAGAAGATGATTTTTACCCTGAACATATTGGTGAATGGTGATATTGGCTTTTGACCGAAAATGTCGATTTTGGCATAACATGAGACAAAAACTATTTCTGGAAAACCTAACTTAAATTTGCATTCGTTGAAATTGGAACTTTTTTGCTTTTTGGAATCTAGAAACAAATGTCTAGGAGGGTTTTCTTAAATTTTGGATTTTATCTTATCTTCTGAAAAATTGCAAAAAATAGGCTAAAAATTGCCACATTGGTGGCAGCGGTGGAATTTTTTAACATTTGTTACCTTTTTTTGGCATATGTTAAAACTAAGATAAAAATCAAAAATTTGAGAAAACCTTCCTAGACATTTGTTTCCAGATCCCAAAAAGCAAAAAAGTTCAACATTTCACAAATGCTAATTTTAGTTAAGCTTTCCAGAAATGTTTTGGTACAAAATATATACGGTTTTTTTAGCATTTTTTGCCAGAATTAACAATTTTTTTCAAAACCGTTAACATCAACATGTTCAGGGTAAAAATGTACTGCTAAAAATGTATACTTTTATATAATATATGCAATTAGTTTGAGAGTTAGAGTACAAAAACGGTTCATGCCATTTGAAGGTCTACCCCAGCTTTAAATCAACAGAAATGCGAAATTTATAAAAATCACTCCTGAGAAAATATTGATAAATTTTGGATTTTAAGTAAGGATTGAAAAATTGTAGTATGAAAGCGATAATATTATATATTTTTAGATAATGACTTAAAAGTTGGTAAAACTTTAAAAAAAATGATATTTCGACAATAAATTTTGGTTAAACTAACTTTTGATATTTCACGATCTAAGATAAAGTTGAAAAATTCAATATATTAAATAATTAAAAGTGACTTGAACAAAATTCATATTGAGATTATTTTTGTCTAACATAGTTCCCAAATATATAGCTAACCATTGTCTAATAATTCAAATGAGTCTGTGTTTTTACTATTGAGTCTCGAATCATGTCTCGATGATTCTGGTATCAAATTTGGTCAATTAGAGTTCAGAATCTACTGTTTTATTCCTAAAGTGATTTCATTCAATATCGTGTCTATGTCTCATCTTGTTGTACATTCTAGTGGGTCCGTCACATTATAAAACAAACCCAGGATCAAACTTGATACAGAAGGTTACTTAAAGTATACTGATGGTATACGTTCTTCGCCAAATAGTGCATTCCTAAAATCTTTCGCAATAATCACTTGACAAGAATAGTAATTTAAATTCATTATACAGTAATTTATCAAACGTCGTTTGCCGCGAAGGCAGAGTTGCACAATCAAGAAATAATTGGTTACATGGATACCATACCTGCCAACTGTCCCGATTTTGTCGGGAT
>JXSR01S006822.1:48596-62018 GCA_000969725.1 Ophiothrix spiculata
GTCAAACCTTCATTAGATGGCTCTGAAATTTTTTACAATAATTGTTGTTTTTCTTTTTCTCATTGAAAAGAATACATATCATTATCCATATGATTATATTATTACAAATGAGTATATTATTATGTATTAGACTACCACATTTTCTCTCAATTTTGATTTTACTTCCACTCTTATTTGAAGTATCGAAAAAATGAAAATGATAATAGCTGATAGTAATACTACTTGCAAGAGCAAGGACTGGTTCGTAAATCTTTGGATTGAAATCTGATGAAGAGCTTAAAGAAGTAAAATTTCATTGGTTTGGTGATTGGTAAGAGATTAAAGAATGTGTCGAGAGTTGTAAAGTAAACATTTTGACGCAGTATTTGGTTAATTTGTCTTATCGCAGTATTTTGTTACTATATCGAGAAAGGCGGAAGAACAAATATTCCATTCTGGTTTATTTTAGGTAATCTATGCATATCCGAGGAGTTTCATACACTCTTACAAAGAAAGGATCAAATTGATCCGATTAAGTATCAAATATGAACTTACCCTTTTCCGGATCAATTTTGATCCAAATTCTCCTCAAATTTGATCCTTTTCGGATCAAAAAAGAGTGTGTTTGTTCCGAAAAGGATCAAATTTGAGGAGAAATTGGATCAAAATTGATCCGGAAAAGGGTAAGCTCATATTTGATATTTTATCGGATCAATTTGATCTTTTTTTTTAAAGAGTGTAATCAATCACTAAATTTCTTTAGATTTCGATGTTAAATCGATCATGTAAGTTTGACTTTGGCAGTACCTGTTTAAGGTAAGCGACCTATTGGTCACAAAAATAAAACATGAATATTTTTAGTTTTGTTTTTCTTATCACCTAAATTGTAGTCATTTTTCAACTTAAGTCAAATTGATGGCACAAGGAAAACTATGTCTGAAAATTAATGTTTCTGTCGAGACTGTTTATCCATGTCAACATGTCGCAATAATTTGTTATTGACATCGACATAAAGTTGATTGCGGGAAAATAAGTTTTTGCGGAAAAAACGAAATTGTTTGGATAAGCGTAATGACCAGTTTACCAAATGTAGTAAAGTGCAAGTTCTTTCTGCGTACGACAATATGGATGATGTAAAATTAATATTTTATAACTTTTGTTATGAACTCTCGTAATAACTTTTAAAATTGTTGTAAATGACGAACAACTAAATAAGTATTAAATCATTTATGCAACACTTGTTAAAGCTCACCTACTAAACAGCCATGAATTGTCAATTAAACGTAATTTTTTTATGAAATCTTACTTGCCCATTTTTGTCGACAAATGAGATTTCATGTCGACATGCCGAGATATTCTTTATGTCGATATAAATGTCGACATAAGGCTTGTCGACAGAAACCTTACTGAAAATCATCCAGAAATCTATA
Source organism: Ophiothrix spiculata (assembly GCA_000969725.1). Taxonomy (NCBI): domain Eukaryota; kingdom Metazoa; phylum Echinodermata; class Ophiuroidea; order Amphilepidida; family Ophiotrichidae; genus Ophiothrix; species Ophiothrix spiculata. The sequence goes on from JXSR01S006822.1 coordinate 50,006, forward strand.
TGATTAACTAAATATTAATTCCTAATTAACGACTATTTTGACCATAATACTTTAGGACTTATGATTACAGCGTAAACATTTTCCAGGCACAATAAAAAATCGTGCCAAAAGGTTCCCAAAATCACTGATGAATTTCATATTCAACACTATAAAATATAAATTGCTTTTATAAAATCTTAAAAACTGAGCTTTTTCCAGAAACTACTTCATAAAGGTAGACAATGCCTACCTTTGACCAAACAGAAGTAGACAATTGTCTACCTGAACAGAATTTTTGAATCTTTTTCTTGATAAAATTTAGTTTTTAAGATTTTATAAAAGCAATTAAGATTTTACTATGTTATTCATAATTATTTAGTACTTATCACTAGCAGTATGAATTAAGATTAAAGTAAACCAACATGAATGGCCATTTCTCTCTGAATTTCTTAAACTAAAATTGGTCTTAAATTTTTTTTATGGAGGAAAAATCTATATAGATGAGAAATTTGGTTTGAAAATTGTAATTGATTAAATAAATTCTATGTCTTTTAACTTGTGATTTTAAATCTAATTTTTGGCCTCTATTTTGGTTTGGCCTCCATTTAATCTGACGAATTTAGCGTGTTCTGAGCTTGTTTGAATAAAAAAGATCACAAAAACATTCAGAATTGTGGCCATGATTTGGAAACCGGATTTGTTTTGTTGTCTGGTTGAACTTGTATATCAAATACGTGTTTGACAGAAGAAATTGCTTGGTGTTTTAGAGACTTGAAAATGGTTTTTTTTTCATATCATGTTACACTACTTAGTGTAACATGATATGGAGTTGTTTATCGATCTAATAGATGGTAAAAATGAGAAGTAAAATGTCCGTGGGTACTCACATATTCAAAAAAGTCTTAAACGTGGGCCAACTTTTCAGTCTGAGCTCCAAACTTTGTGATTTTCGACACACAAAAAAACCCCAAAATTGTAAAAAAAAATTGAAAGATAGGCCTATCTTTAAAGGACAATCCTTTGGACATCATACAGATGGGTATGGTTATTGAGGGTCCAAATCTGAGAATCCTTCCCGTCTGGTAGATGCCTTATTTCATGAATCTCCTTCATTGTATGACGATATAGAGTTTTCTTTTTTCAGCCCATCGAAATTATTCCACGCAGTTTCGTTTAATGGCTTTATTCCTATCTATACATATTTTTTTCCAGAAAAGTAAAATTCCGCTGTTACAAGAACCTGTACAACACAAATGAAAAAAGTTCAAAACGAAATTAATTTTCCTTCAAAAGCACAGTCTCCACCTTGCAATGAGAATTCGATTGATAACTACTCCCAAATCAAGTTAATTATTAATCTCAGAAATTTGCTAACAGAAAAAAGTAACACATTATTAGTACTTGGTGTGTGTGGCACTCAATTTTGAGATCATAATTATTCTGGATTAGATAACTACACTCACACTATCGAAAATAGTGTGGAAATTACACTTCAATAATTATATGGAAACATTTGGCAACATTTGGTGCTTTACGTTTGCTTATGTTGTACTTACACTAAAATATAGATGACATACTCGTGTTTTAGGGTCAAAAACATTTTCTGTGGCAATTCAGATAACTTCTTTGAATAGAAAAACAATATTCGTGATTCAAGCCCATGGTAAATTGTGATAATAATAAAAACACAAACAAAATATATATCTCGTATTCGACACAATTGTAAAAGCGTTAAAGCCAAAATGAATTATCCATTTAGTTTGATTGGTGGAAAACGTACAAATACGTATATCATTTACCAAAATGCCATATACCCCAATATCCATATATTGGATACCTTACTTGCAATATAATTATTATAATTAAATACATCTACTGTAACTATTGAATAAAGGTTGTTCTTGTTGTTGTTTTTCATAAACAACAAATTATTTTTACCATTTCAGACAGATTGGTAGGGAGAACTTCTAACTTTATTCATTCTCTTTTGATCACCGATCTATGTACTTGCTTCCATACGGTTTTTATTTCTACAACTCTGGGCTATAAACAAAGAACACTTTGCACTAAGTCAAGATTTAAAAGTATCTTTGTTGCTTGTCTGAACTGCGAAAACATTTATCATTTCGGTCACGATTTGGCGCCTTTTATGGATGTTGTCAGACATGTGTAATGGAACTTGGATCGTTAGATACTGCACTGGACAGAAATAAATCACACAGCAAATAAACTGATTGGGTATTTTTAAGACGAGATAATGGGTTTTCAAGTATTGTAATATGTAACTGATACTTGCGTTGTTTATTATTCCCATGCAGGATGAGAAAATGTACAATTTATAGTTTCCTGCAAGCCATTTCCTCCGTACAGAAAAAAACTATATTTTACGTCCTGACAACATTTTAAGTTATTCCTTATTTGTATTTTATGATTATACAATGTTTATACTATAAATCTTCTTGCAGCAACAAATCATAGCCTTAATGTAGATTGCATCATTTGTAACATCTGTAAAGAAATAAAAAAAAAATAAACATTCAACTTCACTACACTCTTAGAAAGCCAGGATCAAATATGAGCTTATCCTGATTCCGGATCAAAAATATGATCCCAAAATAGATCAGATTGATCGAAAAAGGATCAATTTGATCCGAAAAGATCAGATTTGGTCCATTTCCGTATCATATTTTGATCCGGAATCAGGATAAGCTCATATTTGATCCTGGCTTTCTAAGAGTGTATGACGTATTAAAGGTTTGATGGTAAAACATGCCAAAATATTTTCAATCTGTGTTGAATATTAAAAGTGAAGTATATGATTTAGGTTTGATAGCATGAGACTAAATCTCCATATGTATTCCATTGGAATTTACTCAATAGTAACCTAACGATTTACTGATTACAAGATCTTTCTAAGTTGAGGGCCTGGGGCCGTATTCATAAAACTCCCTTACACTTAAGTGCAACTTTTACACTTAAGTGCAAGTTTAAGTGAAACACTTAAGTGTTTCACTTAAACTAAAGTGTTTCCCTTAACTTCGGAGCTCAATTTCTGCTTTATTGCAGTGCGTCATTTTCGTTCTTTTTAACTACAATTTTAAGTGCAAAAATCCTAACTATAATTTGTAAAAAATATTTCCCAGGATTAAACTTACTCTCTTTAGTCACCCTGGATGTGTTTTCTTGTATGAAAAAGAAAATCTTGTGAAATATATGCTGTAGAATACCCATGTGATTTAAGGGCAACTCTTAAGGGTGCTCCAAGGTCCCCTTAAAAGTTGCCCTTAAACTCTTAAGAGTCAAGGGATTCCCTTAAATATTTGTTCATTTAAGTGCAACTCTAAGAGTTTGTTCAGTGCAACTCTAAGAGTTTGTCTTAAAATTCAGCAGATTTAAGGGAAACTCTTAAAAAAGTTGCACTTAAGTGTGCTTTATGTATACGGCCCCAGGTACACTCTAAAAAAAAGTTGTGTTAAAAGGGAACATGGTTAACAGGTTGGGTTAAATTTTGCACAATATTGGTTTATTTTGTACGCAATCTTGGGTAATGGTGCACGTTTTACCCAACATTGTGTCAAATTTTACCCAACATTGTGCAAAATTTAACCCAACCTGCCAACCATGTTCCCTTTTAACGCAACTTTTTTTAGAGTGTAGCAACAAGAAATTGTAAGATCAAGTACATAATGATAATTCTGGTCAAGAACACTCGTGTCAACTCTGTTGCAAACATATTAATTTATCCATTCCTTGTCTTGACACATAAGACATTCGTTATTCAAACCCCGAGTTCAAACCACGTTGCTAGTCCATATCCAGTGCTGTGCTGTCCGTGGTTAAAATCTGTACAAAAATGGTACGGTTGAGCTTGGTCAGATTTCTGAGAAACGTTTCAACTTGATCAATGTAATAGCAGATTTTATATATCAATGAAGGCATAACACGAAAATTCCCGAAATAAATTCTTTATAGAGTAAAGTATTTGACCTTGAATTGAATGAGGATAGTAAACTGTAAATCGTTATACGATAAAAGAAATTGAAGAAAACAGTTTTCAAGGACGTTTTCCTCATCTTTTCCATCATTTATATCGGATCAATAAACAATCCAATATCATGACTGCACTACTTAAAACCCATTATCTCGTCTCTAAAATACCAAGCAGTATATTTACCATGTGATTTTTTCCTGTCCAAATCGTATCTAACGATACAAGTTCAACCCGACAACCACTGCGAATCCGGTGTTCAAATCGTGACCACAATTTCAAATCATTTGCTCATTTTCTGTACTTTTAACATACAGTGTAACATCTATAAGCCTTTATGAAAAAAGCTGTAGATAAACGAATCATTGGCCTTCTGTACCAGTACTGTTCTATACGGTCTTAGATTGCATTTAGGTAAACTTTCAATTGTCTCATTTTGAGAAAACGGTTTTTTTATAAGGCAAAAAAATATTGTTTGGTTGCCTTTCACCAACCGACTAGAGCTATTTTACAGCCCGACCAAAACTATTTTCTATCGACCTGGGCACTTGTTTTATTCCCAAAAATTCCGGAATTCTCCGTTGAGGTAAAGTAGATAAAGAACACTTAGCAGCAAAATCTATGATTTGAAAATATCTTCGCTGCTTTTTTGAACTGTGAAAATGAGCAAAACATTTATCATTGCGGTGATGATTTGTCGCCTTTTTATGAAAGTTGTTAGGCTACAGTATACCGTATATGTTGATCGGATATTTTAAAGACGATATAATGGGTTTTCAAGTATCGCAATAAGTAACTGATACTCTGTGTTGTTTATTATTCTGATGCAAGATGAGAACTAACACAAATAATAGTTTCCTGCAAGCAGTCGTTGTCATACATGTATAAACAATTCAAAGAATCATATCCACTGTAGTAGATGAACTGATAACTCTTTAAATCATTTTCGTTAATTTAATATGTTATGTTCATACAAAGAATTGTTGTTTAGAGAATTCCAGTGTATTATCAAATAACATTGAAGGTTTGATGGTAAAAAGTTCAAATATTTGAGTCAAATTGTGTGATGTTGAATATATTTGGTAGGCAATAAAGACTTAAATATATTTGATAGGCAATAAACTTGATTCACTTATATTATATAAGTCCTATTTATAGATGTATCTGATAGGAGAGAGTCTGATTTGTAAAATCCCAATTTAAAAAGCGCATGGTGATATTAATATTCTGTTTTACGTAATGGTCAAGAACAATTATGTAACGTCGGCCACAAACATCTCCACTGATCTATTCTTGATCTTTACATACAAGCGGCATCCGTGACTCAAACCACGTAGAATTAAGATTGACAGGATTGTTTGCAAGCCTGTATTCACTGACCATGATGATTAGCAGTTGCTGCGCTGTCCTTGAATCAAAATCTGCTCAAAATAAACGGCTTTTACGGTTAAGTTTTGTCCGATTTCTGCGAAACGTGTAAACTAGATCAATGTTCTTTTGCCGAGGTAAAGGAGGAAAATACCATATTTAGCATGTTCTTTAACTCCTTGAAAGTTGCGTTTTATGTTTAGATACTTATAATGGTAGACTTGCGTCAGTGGAACCACACTTAAATTGTTAAGTACCTAAGTAGACGAGTGCGTGCAGAGAATATTCAAATGCAGAATATTACTTTATTATCATACACAAGAGGCAAAAAGTGTATTCTTGATATAGTCAATAGTGATAAATATGGAAGTATTTGAAACTTATCATAAAAACAATCGAAAGGTGTGATTTTTTCAGAAGTTAAATGGAATCTATATAAATATTTGTTAATAGTTTCACAAAGGAAATGAAAGAACATAAGGTCGAACACACAAATTAGCAAATTATAGCAACCGTTATAATCTTTTAGTGAACTGAAACCTTTTTGAACACCATACTTAAATAAAAGACGTTTGCAGTTTTCCTGTTTAATGGAAATGATTCCAACTGCGTGCCAATTAACATGCAATTAGGCAAATCAAAAGGACGAATTGAACTCTACTTTAGGTAACGAATTTTCGCATGACTTTTGGTTATTTTAAGGCTGGGGTAGACCTTCAACTAGTATAAACGGTTTTTGAACTCTAACTCCTAAACAAATTGCATAAAACTATAAAAGTATACATTTTTAGAAGTTGCATTTTACCCTGAACATATTGGGGATATTGGCTTTTGACCGAAAATGTCGATTTAGGCCAAAAATGCGAAAAAACGTATTATTGCCCCCAAAATTTCTGGAAAAGCTAACTAAAATTTGCATTCGTTCAAATTGGAACTTTTTGCTTTTTGGAATCTAGAAACAAATGCGTATAGGGGTTTTTTTCTCAAATTTTCGATTTTTATCTTGTTTTCTGAAAAATTGCAAAAAATAGGCTGAAAATTGCCATTTTGGTGGCAACGATGGTATGCATTTTTGTTTAAACTAAGATAAAAATCTGAAAATTGAGAAAACCCTTCCTAGACATTATTTTGTTTCTAGATTCCAAAAAGCAAAAAAGTTCAACATTTCACAAATGCAAATTTTAGTTAAGCTTTCCAGAAATTTTTGCGTAAAAATACGTTTTGGGGCATTTTTTGCCAAAACTGACCATTTTGGTCAAAAACTGATAACATCATCATGTAAAAATGCATACTTTAATATAATGTACGTAATTAGTTTGAGAGTAAGAGTATACAAAAACGGTTTGTGCCATTTGAAGGTCTACCCCAGCCTTAAATCAATAGAAATGCGAAATTTATAAAAATCACTCCTGAAATTTTGGATTTTAAGTAAGGATTGAAAAATCGTGTATGAAAGCGAAAATATTGTTTATATTTTTAGATAATGACTTAAAATTTGGTAAAACATTTAAATATGATATTTCGACAATAACCTCTGGTTAAACTAATATTTGATATTTCACGATCTAAGATACAGTTGAAAAATTCAACATATTAAATAAGCAAAATTAAGTTGAACAAAATTTAGATTGATATTATTTTTATAACATAGTTCCAAAATATATAGCTAACCATTGTCTCTTGATAATTCAAATGAGCCTGTGTATTTTTTAAACTATTGAATTTCGAATCATGTCTCGATGATTCTGGTATCAAATTTGGTAAATTAGAGTTCAGAATCTACTGTTTTATTCCTAAAGTGATTTCATTGAATATCGTGTCTATGTCTTACCTTGTCGTACATTTTAGTGGGTCCGTCGCATTATAAAACACACTTAGGATCAAACTTGTATTGATGCAGAAGGTTACTTAAAGTATACTGATGGTATAAATTCTTCGCTAAATAATACCCTCCGTTGTATATACACGTGAAACCAAAATCTTTCGCAATAATCAGTTGACCAGAATAGACATTTAAATTAATTATACAGTAATTTATCAAACGTCAGTTGCCGCGAAGGTGAAGGTGCACAATCAAGAAATAATTGGTTACTTGGATACTCGGTTTCTAAGTGTAATTGGTGTAATTGGTGGAATTATCAAAACCAAACCACAGGCTATGTACGTTGCTGATGATATGACCTATATGACTGTCATTGTTTTATACGTTACTCAATCGACAAAAGTCTTGTCATAGAATAAAATAAGCCAAGAATTCAAAATTTTATCGCTCCATTTGTTTGCCTAAGTCACGTTTTGTTAATGTAGGTCAGAGTTCAGTGTATTGTTATTGAAATAATGCAGTAAATTTAACACCAATTTCTACAAATAGTATTCATAATTAGAAGTATATAGAAGTAGAAGTTGACAAGAAAGTCTACAAAGCCAAGATTTTATTACATCCTGTTCCTTTTGTCGAATCCTGTCTGCGACGCTAATAATCGTGTAATATGTAGTCTGGTCTTTTAATAAAATCAACACTATGCCTTAATTTTCTATAACACTAAAGAGGTCAAATTTGTTAAAATTGAAATTTTAAAAAGGTAGAATATGTGAATAAATTAAAATATGATTATGACATTTGTGTATTTTTTTCTAAGTTACTTTTTGTTGGAATATTTTAAACAGGTTCAGCATAAGGACTCATTTTAGGCGGAATCGTTTACGGTAGTTAGTCATCACAGAGTGGTGAAGAGCTTGAAGATGTAAAATTTGATTGGTTTTGTGATTGGTAAGAGATTAAAGAATGTGTCGAGAGTTGTAAAGTAAACATTTTGTTTCATTTGTCTTATCACAATATTTTGTTACTATTTCGAGAAAGGCGAAAGAACAAACATTCTATTCTGGTTTATTTTAGGTAGTATTCGTGGAGTTTCTTTGTCAATCACTAAATTTCTTTACATTTCGATGTAAAATTGGTAAAATCGATGATGTTGGTTTCACCTTGGCAGTTTCTGTTTAATGTAAATGACCTATACTACAATGTATTTGGTTAAAAGGTAACATAATAATTTTTGTTTTCTTATCACCTTGATTGTAACCTTTTTAAAGTTGAGTCAAATTGATGTTACAAGGAAAACTATGTATGATAATCATCTAAAAATTATATGATAAACTAAAGTTTAATTACAAATTAACTACTATCTTGGTCATAATACTTTAGGATTTATGATTATAACGTAAATATGGTAAAATCTTTCCAGGCACAATAAAAAAAATGTTCCCTGTCCCAAATCTGAGAACCCTTCCCCGTCTGGTAAGATGCCTTATTTCTTGAATCTCCTTCAGTGTATAACGATATAGAGTTTACTATTCTCAGCCCATCCAAGGTCAAATACTTTTTAATAAATTATTCCGCGCAGTTTCGTTTTATGCCTTTTCCAATATACACATATTATTTTTCCAGAAAAGTTAAATTCTGCTGTTACAAGAGCTAGTACAACACAAATGAAAAAGTTCAAAGCGAAATTAATTTTACTTCAAAAGCACAGTCTCGACCTTGCAATGAGAATTTGATTGATAACTACTCTCCAATCAAGTTAATTATTAATTTCAGAAAATTGCTAACAGAAAAAAGTAACACGTTATTAGTATTTGGTGTGTGTGGCACTCAATTTTGTGATGAACATCCAAATTATTCTGGATTAGATAACTACACTCACACTATCGAAAATAGTGTGGGTATTACACTTCAATAATTATATGGAAACATTTGGCAATATTTAACGCTTAACCTTGCTTATGTTGTACTTACACTAAAATATTTAGATGAAAAACTCGTGCTGTTAGGTCAAGAACATTTTCTGTGGCAATTCAGATAACGTCTTTGGATAGAAAACAATATTCGTGATTCAAGCCCATGGTAAATTGTGATAATAATAAAAACACAAACAAAATATATCTCTCGTATTCGACACAATTGTAAAAGCTTTGAAGCAAAAACGAATTTTCCATTTAGTTTGATAGGTGGAAAATATACAACTACGTAATTATATCATTTACCACAATGCCATATACCCCAATATCCATTATTTGTTTGGATACCCTACTTGCAACCTGTTTGCAACATAATTATTATAATTAAATACATCTACTGTAACTCTAAAATAAAAGTTGTTCTTGCTGTTGTTTTTCATAAACAACAAATTATTTTTTACCATTTCAGACAGATTGATAAACAGAACTTCTAACTTAATTCCAGGGGGTAGGACGTGACGTCATCAGATTTTGAAACTTTCATTGAAAAAAACTTGAATTTTAACTAAAGCTCAAAAATTTCATTTTATGCCCTTACTTAGTGTATAAAAATATGCCGATTTCAAAACCTTTGGTGTTGGGACTTCAACCTCAGAAAACCAAAAAGATATTCTGATTAAAAGAACTACTTTTCTTTTTATTTACGCATTGAAGTATACGGGTGATACCACGGATGAATACAAAATAAAATCTGAGTAAACAGTTAGGTAAACAGTCAATTTAGTGCGCGTCCTCCATCGTCTGCTTAATTCATTCTCTTTTGATCATCGATCTAGGTACTTGCTTCCATACGGTTGTTATTCCCACAACTCTGGGCATTCTCGTAAAGTACTATATAAAAAAAGAACACTTGGCACTAAATCAAGATTTAAAAGTATCTTTGTTGCTTGTCTGAACTGCGAAAACATTTATCATTTCGGTCACGATTTGGCGCCTTTTATGGACGTTGTCAGGCTTGTGTAATGGAACTTGGATCGTTAGATACTGCACCGGACAGAAATAAATCACACAGCAAATATACTGATTGAGTATTTTTAAGACGAGATAATGGGTATTCAAGTATTGCAATATGTAACTGATACTTGCGTTGTTTATTATTCCCATGCAGGATGAGAAACAGAACAATTTATAGTTTCCTGCGAGCTGTTTCCTGCGTATAAACACTACAAACAAAAACTATATAGTCCTGACATGACATCTCTTTAAGTTATCCCTTATTCGTATTTTATGTTTATACTATAAATCTTCCTGCAGCAACAAATCATAGCCTTAATGTACGGATTACAGCATTTGTAACATCTGTAAAGAAATAAAACACGCCAAAATATATTCTCTATCTGTGTTCTATGACATAGCATATGATTTGGTGTTTACAGCTTGAGACGGCAATACTTAATCTCCATATGTATTCCATTGAAATTTACTCAATCTTAACCTAACGATCTTTTAAAGTTGAGGGCCTGGTAGTAAAACCAAGAAGTATCAAGTACATAATGACAGTTCTGGTCAAGAACATTGATGTTAAGTCTGTCGCAAACATCTATTCTTGAGGCACTCGTTATTAAACCACGTTGCTTGCCCATATCCAGCGACCACGTTGGTTACTGTGTTGTCCGTGATTAAAATCTGCACAAAATTGTACGGTTGAACTTTGTTGGATTTCTGAGAAACGTTTAAACTTGATCAATGTTAAAGTTTTAAATTTATTATTTCTTGATCAATGTTCTTTGGCCAGATAAAGGAGGAAAATGCAATATTTAGCATGTTTTATAACTACTTGAAAGTTTCTTTTTGGTTCGGATATACAATGGTTGACTTCCGTCAGCTGGTCAGTGGAACTACACTTAGATTGTCAAGTACCTAAGAAATTGAGTGTGTGCAGAGAATTTTCAAAGTGATCTCTTCGGGATCTCTTAATTACACTGTATTATGCACAAGAATAAGAATATCTTGATCCATTTGTTTTTGATAAATATGATTGCGATACATGTTTGAATATTCTTTAGATATCATGTCAAGAATATAACTCATGGCTACCCATTACGTGTAATTTCTCGGTGCAATATCCAAATGAAAATAATTTAAAGAATAAACTTATATTATAGTATTTAAAACAATTGCTCGTGACTTCATTAATTCATTCATTTCCAATCAGTGGTTCACAAGAAAGGGGAACTGGAGTGCTGGGGAAATGCTTTAAACACATGACGTAAGATATGCATGCAATTTCCTCTTAAAGTAACCATTATCAGAGATGTTACTGGCTATGTTAACTGGCAAACTATTCCATATGCGCGGCTGCGTGGATGAAAGTAAGCTGAAACGGGGAGATCTCTAGGTTGTAGTGCTCGGTCGGTTTTGGCAGGCAAAACAGCACGAGTTTGTTATATTATCATTCAAAATTTACACAATATATCTATGCATTATTATTGTTCCTCAATACGAAGTATTAAGCCTACAATCTGTTGAAATTTCAAAATGGAATTGTCCATACATTATGAAATCACAAGGTTTCGGCGAAGAAAACGTCAAATTTTCAAAAGTAATCAGTTAATCCATTTTGTTCTTGGATGTGAAATCAGTCGTCAAGGTTGAAAGCTGTTAAAGTTAGGTGTAAGTAAAGGCTAAAGTATAATTCAAACGCTCTATTCCTCACTGAAAACGTTAATTAGTCAAAAAACATGTCTTATTTGACTTATTTTTAATTAGTCATGCAGAGTGATTTTTTCATAATTCATGAAAAAAATGCTGTAAATGTCTTCGAAATGTTGAAAAACAATTTTTGATGTTTAAACAATGTTTCCATCTCTATATATTCAATTTGTAATTTGGTAATTATTAGTTAATTGATGAATGATTAATTACATGACTAATTAGTAAATA
>JXSR01S006822.1:70480-84557 GCA_000969725.1 Ophiothrix spiculata
AACTTGGATCGTTAGATACAGTATGGACAGAAATAAATCGCACAGCAAATATACTGATTGGGTATTTTAAAGACGAGATAATGGGTTTTCAAGAATTGCAATATGTAACTGATACTTACGCTGTTTATTATTCCGATGCAAGATGAGAAACAGTACAATTATTTTTAGTTTCCTGCAAGCTGTTTCCGTCATTACTTTTTCATATAAAATGTATAAACAATTCAAAGAAAACCCCGTTGATTACCTACCGCCAACCCCTTCAAAGAATTTTCCTTTGTATATAATGCTGACATACAATGTAAATACAACCAATCTTCCACCAACAACAAATCATAGCCATAGTAATATCTTCATACAGAAAACTACTCTGTCGTGTTTTCTCATGTCCATTCTCATGATTTGAACAGTCCGGTCCTACTGCTTAAACAGGCAGTGTTTCCTGGGTTAGCAGTATTGCCTGCGCCGGCAATACCATTGCCTGGACTGCTAAAGAGTAAATTGAAGCGTTTTTGAACCAATCAAGTTAATTCTAACAGTTTTGTATAAAATATATAGACAAAATATCATTTTCCCTGAATAACGTACACCTATACACACTTGGGTTGATGTCCGGAGACAACGATAAATTTCCATATATTATGTATTTCATCGAAATTTAATTAATCTCCTATACCTAATTCGCTAATGTTTCAAGATATCCTGATGAAGTTTGAATCAAGACAATGATTAATAAATCCAATTGATACATTTAGTCTGTTCAAGTTTGTCGTAAGTTATCTCATTAACGGACAAAGGATTTAGTTTACAAATCCCTTACAAATAGTTTATAAATTGTAAATGACAAAAAAAGTATCGAATCATTCTTACCGCACAAAAGAGACCTGTCAATCAAAGTATAGGATAGGCTATTGTCTTCGACTAAAGCAAAAACGTCTGGTGGTTTTAGTTGTGCTTTTTATCGTGTAAACACAAAAGGATTGTTAATGATTCAAATATATTTGGATCTTTTGATTTGAATTTAACCTCATTTTTGTGTGTAGGTTGGTAAAGTAAATTGTAATCTTGCTTAGTTCTTTTAATCTTTTTTTTACAATTTAAATATTTTTTTTTATTTGATATGGTTGGTGTAAGTATTTTTGAATTTATTTCGAACTCTGTTGTAATATTTCCTTGATTTCCAACAATTATTGCCAAACCATGTTTGTTTTTTCATTAAGATGTGCATGTATTGAAAATGATTTAGATAAAGAAATGGACACATGGCAATAAAGTGTGTTTGGTAATAAAATGCTTGTATTTAGAAATTGTTATATGGATAAGTTGATGATCATTATGGACAATGAGATCACTGATACTGTATTTCTAAAATCATCTTGCTTGTAGCTCTTTAGTACGAGTTTAAGTATCACCTATATTTTAGTAATAATGAAATTCTGAAGGATATATTTATCGATACAATTATATCAAGAATATACGTTTTACTTCTTGGTTATTTATGAAGTGAAAATGGATATTTTAAATTTTCAGTATTCTCTGCACGCACTCGGCTGTTAGGTATACTTGACAATATTTAAAATAGTTCCACTGACGCAAGTCAACCATTATAAGTATCCAAACTCAAAAAGTAACTTTAAAGTACATGCCATATATGCTATGTTACTCCTTTGCTTCAGCAAATGAAAATGTGCGTTCTTTAAAATGTTTCGCGGAAACCTGATGACAAAGGTTTACCCTAGTAGGATTTTTTAAAGATTTTCTTTCAAGGACGATATAGCAACTGTCCTACCAAACCTCTTGTATATTAAGAATGAGAAGAGATTAGTGAAGATGTTTACGACAGACGCTGCATGAATGTTCTTGATCATGTTTCAGACAGGGTTTCAGATCTGTTTCGGACCTCTGTGCAGAATCACATAGGACAATGCAATCCTGCAAAGAGTGATCACATCTGATGGTTATCGCGCTTTTGGTTGACCACTTAACCCATTGGATAGTATTATATATTTTTGGGTTATGTATATACCACATGAGATGACATATATGTCATCATTTGTGGCTGTCCATCCCGTATGAGCCGTAAATTCCAGAAACTTCATTTTGCGTTACAGGTGAAAATACATGTCAAGGTCGTTATTTGCCGAAATTGATTTTTTAACAGATTCACAATCCTTGTGCTTACTACAAAATACCAGCAAATTTCAAGAAAGTGATAGGAAATGTGAAATAAATCTGTATATTTTTACAATCAACATAAAAAAATATAGGGCTAACTGATCTTTGAACGTGTTTATCTCAGTTATACGTTTCACTACCTGACAACCTTTGACGGACCATAACTTTACTTCTGGAAATTGTGTGAAGTTCATTAAAGTGTCATTTTAATCCTTACAGCATGGTCTTTGCAAATAATTAAAAATGTGAAAATGACAAGAGGTGACATTTACGGCTGTTTTGGGATGAACGGTCATATTTACTATTTCACAGGCTTCCTTCTCGCCGAAATAAAAATTCATAGATTAATAAATAAATAAGTAGAAGAAGAGAACGCGAGTTATTTTCGACTGCTATTCTGATAAGAACAGACGCTTTTCTCAGCTAAATATTTGGCATCACCTGTAATGATAATATGTCTCTAAAATGTTGGTATAGGTTTTTTTTTTTCATCATCAATCCTTCGCTAGATTGCACAATGGAATTAACTAAACAACGCATACTTGTTAATATTTGAAAACAGCTTTGGGAACTTCAGGATTAATCAACAAGATCAGTCAACCTTTGTCAACCAAACTAGAATTGATGAAGTTACTAAGCAGAACTGGTCAGATGAAGTTCTCAAAACAGACTTAGATATTGGTATTGTGTTTGTGAGTGTACTTCAAGAACTTGAAAAAGAAGGGGATTTAAACAAAACTGAATACCGGAAGCTTTATCCGACCACTGAAACTCCACCTAAATTTTATGGTCTGCCCAAGTAACCAATCCTTGCGGCCAATTATTGTTAGTAGTATGGGCACCATAACATATAACTGTGCCAAACTTCTCGCTGACATTTTATCTCCAATTAGTTGGCAAAACCAAACACCACATTGCTAACTCTCGACAATTCTCCGAGTGCTTAAAGAATGAACATGTAGAAGATGATGAGGAATTACGATCGTACGATGTGACGGTTTTATTCACGTCGGTTTCTATTGACAAAGCACTTCATATTATTCAATGTAGATTTGAAATTGATAAGACTTTATGTGATCGCACCTGATTGTCTGCGAATCATGTTGTGGAAGTGTGTTTACGATGCACCTTTTTCGTGTACAATGGCATTTTCTACCAGCAGAGAGCTGCCATGGGCTCACATGTGTCACACATTGTGTGCAACTTATATGTGACCTTCCAGCCCATATGAGCAGTAAATGCCAAAAACTTCATTTTGCGCTACAGGTGAAAATACATGTCAAGGTCATTATTTGCCGAAATTGATTTTTTGACAGATTCACAATCCTAGTGATTACTACAAAATACCAGCAAAGGTTCATTTCAAGAAACTGATAGGAAAGGTGAAATAAATTGGCATATTCTTAAGACGATCAACAGAAAATATAGGGCTTACTAATCTTTGAACGCGTTTATCTCAGTTATATGTTTTACTCCCTGACAACCTTGACGGACCATATCTTGACTTCTGGAAATCGTGTGAATTTCATTAAGGTGTCATTTTAATCCTTAAAGCATGGTCTTTGCAAATAATTAAAAAGGTGAAAATGACAAGAGCTGGCATTTAATGCTGTTTTGGGCTGGACGGTCACATATAATTATGGAAGATTTAGAACAATTGGCCACTGTACTGCCCACATAAACCTGCGTGGTGGTTCAGATATGTCGACGACACTCATACCAAATTGAAAAAGCAATATAGTCAGGAATCAACTGATCACCTTAACTCCTTGGACCCAGACATAAACAAAGACGGGGGAGAGTTACCAAATGTATATGACTCGTGTCTGACGTCATTGGCTAAGCTTAATTCATCGCGGGAAACGGGTCATTTGGTCAAGAAGTCTGCAGCGATAGCAGATGAAAATTTCCAACAAGGTAAATATTTGTGTTGAGATCCAAAGTTTTCATATGATGGATTTGTTAATTACCAGCACAGATGAACTTTCATTCTAGTGGTAACTTCTTGGTTAGAGAAAATTCATTCGGAGAGGGGTACCGGTGTAACGAAATACAGCGTCCGTGTGACTGAGCGTCCTAGCTATTATTCAATTGTGTACAACGTACTTGTACATGTGCGATCAATAATTCATTGATTGCGACGTATTCCTTGTAGTTCAATTAGACCCGGACTCCTGGTTATGGGAGACACTCAGTCTCATTATACCTGTACCCCCCCCCCCCACCACCACCACCAGCAGCAATGAAAAAATACTTTAACAATGCATCCTCATAAAAGTACACCAACAGGGTGCCTCCTGCATGTTTAAACACCGAGTTGCTCAATTATAACGGACCCTAACAATCATATCATGATATTACGTAACCAGGAAACCTATCTTTATATACGATGTTGAATTAATTGGGAAATTGGCAGTCTTCTTTCTGAAAATTACTGCGATCTTTTTCCAAATAGTATTCAATTAGGCAAATATCAAGAACGACATACAATAGAAAAATAGATAACCTAGATAAAATCATGACAGGGGCACTTGTATAGTGCAAGATAACCTAGTTAAAATCATGACTAGTAAGAAAAGAAAAGGAAACAAAATATCAAACAACAGTAACCTCTTGAAGAAATTCAACAGGACTGTTGAAATTTTTAATATCATAGCATTATTATTATTTTTTAAGTTATCAACGAAGACAGATACTCATGTCAGAAACGTATTTTACTTTCAAAATTCAACAAAAATCGTAAGCATGTTCGTTTGATGTAATTTTAACCTTGGACCAACTCCATCTGAACTTAAAATTGACAAGCCCAAAGTTAAGTTGTTTTACACAGTAACCATACCATAGTATAGGGCAGATTCTCCTTTTTCCATTGATACCAAAATCATGACAATCTTATATAAGCTGTAACGTAATTATGACGTCATAAAGTATTTCATCCCGCAAAGTATTTTAAAATCTGATTGTAGTCACCGATCCAAAAATTTATTTTTTTTTCAAAAAAGCGCCTTTGCTATACATGTAAGAAGATTGAAAACCATCTAGTACCCTTGGACTTTGACGGCTTACCCTAACCCTATTTTAGGGAGTACCCAGATTTTTTCATCAAAAATACTTCAGACGGCGACAATCTGTTGAAGATTGGTGGTAGATGGTAGTTACCGTCCATTTTTGGTGATAAGTGCACTCTTAAAAGAAAAGAGTGAACGGTCACTCTTTCTTAGAGTGATTTTTTTTTCACTCCAAAAGAGTGCCATTTCACTCTTTTCGAGTGAAATCGAACGGGGTTTCACTCTTAAAGAGTGAAATGTCACTTTTATAGAGTTTTAAATCACTCTTTGAGGGAGTGAAAATTGTCACTCTTTTAAAGATTGGTCACTGATATGGCTCTTTTCAAAAGAGTGAATTATAACTCTCTAAGAGTGACATTTCACTCTTTAAGAGTGAAACCCCGTTCGATTTCACTCGAAAAGAGTGAAATGTCACTCTTTTGGAGTGAAAAAAATATCACTCTAAGAAAGAGTGACTGTTCACTCTTTTCATTTTAAGAGTGCATGTCATGGACACCTGACATAATTTGCAGGGGCTTAAGTCATATTGGCTCCTTTGGGCCTGGGATCGATGTGGTTATTATCTTATATTTTCAGTTAAAGGCCTACCCGCCCCATTGTATGGGCACCCGACGCAACCCGTATACCGTATTTTGCACCCTGGTGTATCTCTCTAAATGTAAAATGAGTGAAAAAACGAGTGAATGCCAATTCACTCGAAAAAGAGTGAAAACCACTCAAAAACAGCTGTATGCGCTAGATAATCCACTCGAAAAATAGAGAAATGACTGAACTTTCACTCCAAAAAGAGTGAAAATAGAATGAGAGTGAACACCACTCGAAAATATACTGTCCTCCATTTAACTCTTTAAAGAGTGTGCATTCACTCGCTGAGAGTGGACGTCACTCCTTTTCGAGTGAATATTCCACAATTTTACTCGTTCTACTAAATATTCACTCGAAAAGGAGTGACGTTTACTCTCAGCGAGTGAATGTCCACTCTTTAAAGAGTTAAACGGAGGACAATACATTTTCGAGTGGTGTTCACTCTCACTCTATTTTCACTCTTTTTGGAGTGAAAGTTCAGTCATTTCTCTCTTTTTCGAGTGGATTGACTGGCGCATACAGCTGTTTTTGAGTGGTTTTCACTTTTTTTCGAGTGAATTGGCATTCACTCATTGTTTCACTCTTTTTACATTTAGAGAGTAACTCCTATGCCCTCCATAGGGCTCATTGTAATTCTATCACATTTTCATTTCAGGCCTACCCGCTCAGCCGCTCTGTTACAATGGCACCCGATCTCATGTTTATTTGCAGGGTGTAACTCCCAAGGATCAATTATTTTCAAGAAATTCTGGTTTATTTTACTCTCTAAATGTAAACGAGTGAAACTTTCACTCCCCAAAAGAGTGAAACTCTTATAAACCACTCAGAAAGGAGTCGTTTTGTATGTTAAACAGCAAATTTCCACTCATAAAGAGTGAAACTCACTCTAAAAAGGAGTGAATTTCCACTCGTTTGAGGAGTTAAACGAAGGACAACTCGAAAAAGAATTAAAATTAGACTAAAACCAGTAGCTGGATTATTGTTCGATAAGACTTTTCTCAAAGCATTTTCTTAAACCATTTGCAAACATGTAGAAACGATGCTTTTTTTTGCTTTGTTTTTTGTTTTGTTTTTTCGTTTGATTTTAATCTTGCGGATAAGATAGTGTACAATAGCCTATTGCATAAAATGTAATTTCTAATTTAACTCCTCAAATTTCAGCAATTTCGTTTAGTTCAAAACTAAAGGATGCACTGCAAATCTTTATATTTTTAACATGGGAATCTTATAACTTCTCATACAATTTCAATATCAAATCGGTCTCTTAGGAATCATTGTATTTTTTCTGCATGATATTTGTTTTTTAGAGTTCAGTTTTACTTAATTGAATTAATTCTGTAAATTTAACTTCAATTCTGCATATACTGTTTAATATTGACAGCAGAGTCTGAAAAGACGAGTTTTAAATGAATTTTGTTCTCTTTTTGTTTGTTGACTCTCTTATGTATAAGATGCTGATCGCCGGAATCACTTTGCTTTCAAATTTTCTATTACACTAAATTCAGATTCTGATTCATTTATTTAAATATCAAAGACAGACATTATCATAAACATGTTACATATTAAACACACATGAATAAAAAAACAATGATATTGCGGACGTGATTATGCCCTAAAGAACAGCCAAATTTAAACAAAACAATATAAATTAAACTCATTATATCATCAGACACATAAATAACACAAGACGATTATAGAAATAAGTATTAAAAGATTTCAAAGGTAAATTGAGTACTAAAGAAGCGGCTTTCCGTACTACGGAGTTGAAGATTGTTATATTTGACACTTTAAACAGCAAAGTAATATAAATGTAAATGACTTAATATTTTTGTGTATTTTTCTTATTTCAGGACTGATACATATAACCGAATTTATGCTTTATTTTAAAGCGTTACGCAGCCTTTAAGAATGAATAGACTAAATGTTCAATATGCTAAACAAATTGTTGTTCGCATTTGATCTTTTTCTCGACAAGTTGTTCATATACGATAAAGTTTGTTATCGTTTTGTCAAGTGATTCTTGAGCATCTCTTCCTAAGATTGAATTACTAAACAATTCAAAAACACAAGCAACATATTTATAAACATGCTAGTAGGCTGGAAGCAGGACAGCATTCCATATGGACCTTTTCAAACCGATCTTTTCCGAAGATACCCGAAAGCTTTCCGGTCGTTTCCGGAAATAAATAGTACCTCAGTACCTCATCTTTTGACAAAGTTCGACACTTCTACAGTATGTTTTTAACAACGACGAACGTTGCCGTTTTTATCATACACTGTTGCGGTACTATCATTTTTATTTTCGTTGTCGTCTGCCGATTGCAACTACTGTGGCACGTGACCATGTTTTCCGAAGTTTTCCGATCGCTGTTTGAAAAGGTCTATAGAATAACTGCAAGTAAGTATTTTGAGTAATGATAAACCATTTATTAATCATAATAAACAAAAAAGTAATTATTCTCTGCTGGTTCCAACTCATTACCAAAACTCAGTGAAGAACTTTCGGATGTTAAATATTACATTGGTTTTGTGATTGATAAACGATGAAGGAATGTGTCATTTACTGTGGTTTTTAAAGCAAACATTTTGTCATAGTGTTCGGCTTAGATGTCTCATACCCGGTCTCATACCACGTGCTATGTATGTTGCAGGGGTTTATAGATTATAATAAAGATTCCTGCTTCGTTGTTAGTAAGTGATTGGTAAATGATAAATGTGTCATTTGCAAAGGCATGTGAATCAAACAATTTGACGTGGTGTTCAATGGTTTTAATGTATCAATTCACAGTTGTGGCACTATTTCAGGAAAGGCGGAAGAACAAGCATCTTATTCTGGTTCATTTCAGGTCACCTAAATTTGCGATGGCTTTTTGTTGTTAATCTTTAAATTACTTTTAATTCAAATATCAAATTGGTCAAAACAATCATGATATTATGTAATAAAAAATGAGCCGATTTTGTCAAAAAATAGTTATAGCACCTCTTTCTTCAAGTTCTGATTTCTTATTACCTATACTATATTTTTTCAAATAGTTTTGATTCATTTTGTATTTCCTGATTTCTATCGTTCTTTCAATGATTGAAATTTGTTATTGCTAGAAAGATTAAAAAGGTAAAGACCAAAAAATTGATCATCTAATTATGTGTGTATAATTCTACTCGGCTAGTTTTGTCCAACAAAGTAAAAACGCAGTATGTGTATTGCTGTTAAATTGCAAGTTACTTCCTTTTCCCTTTGGGAAATCTTGCTATATGAGCAGACGATCAAATCTCTTGCATAACTTAAGGAAGTATTTACTATATCAAACATGTGTAAATACAACTTTTTAGCATGGAAATGGATTGAAGTGAAATTGCATGTTGAATGGAAGTATCTGCTCATGCTTTATAAGTGCACATATTGCGTTTTTACTTTGTGGAACAGACTTCTGTCAGAGTGCCTATAAAGTCAATGATGCGCGTCAGAATGAAGTGATTATTGGTATAATTCTAATTGCACGTGATTGCAATAGTTGGTATCAAAATGTGGAATGATAGTCTAAAAACACAATTAAAATAATAATTATCTCAATTATCTCGTTTGTACTTTTTATAATTATCAAAATTGAGGTGCTATGAAGGACTTAATGCAAATGATTCCAAAAATGTTAAATTTTCGCCAATAAAGATAACAAATCACAATCTGTCAATAGTAAGAAAAGAAAAGTAAACAAAATATCAAACAACAGTAACCTCTTAAAGAAATTAAACAGGACTGTTGAAAATTTTAATATCATAGCATGATTATTATTTTTTAAGTTATCAACGAAGACAGATACTCATGTCAGAAACGTATTTTACTTTCAAAATTCAACAAAAATCGTAAGCATGTTCGTTTGATGTTTTTTTAACCTTGGAATAACTCCATCTGAACTTAAAATTGACACAAGCCCAAGTTAGCTTGTTTTACACAGTAACCATACCATAGTATAGGGCAGATTCTCCTTTTGCCATTGATACCAAAATCATGACAATCTTATATAAGCGGTAACGTAATTATGACATCATAAAGTATTTCATCCCGCAAAGTATTTAAAATCTGATTGTAGTCACCGATCCAAAATTATTCTTTTTCAAAATAGCGACTTTCCTATATATGCATGTAGGAATCATGTAGGAATGCATGTTTACATTTAAAGAAATGGAGATTTGAAATTAAGTTCCCTCTTTGTAACTTTTTATTGTTTTTTATTTTTGTTCCCTAATTTGAATATTTCTTTTAATAATCTGTTTTTGTTCAGGGCCAGGCTCCATCTTTTGGCTTACTTATTGGCATATTTGCATTGCTTATACTCTTGTGGGTAATATAACAATTTTATTTTGCATTATCATACTATCATTCTTACTGTGATTTTAAGTGATTCTCTTAATTTTCCATGTTGATTTTTAAAATAATAAAAGTACCTTAACACCGAAGCGTGTGTTTTGGTGCATAAAGATTTTAAAAAAGATTGAAAACCATCCAGTACCCTTGGACTTTGACGGCTTACCCTAACCCTATTTTAGGGAGTACCCAGATTTTTTCATCAAAAATACTGCAGACAGCGACAATCTGTTGAAGATTGGTGGTAGATGGTAGTTACCGTCCTTTTTGGTGATAAGAGTTAACCTTTTCCTTTTTTCACTGATTTTTGTCGTATTGTCCACAATCAAGTTCCTATGTAATAATTATTATAGCTATTCTATAATTATAAGAGCAATATTTTTTCCGCAAATTTAAACTAGCTTACCCAAATTTAATCGAGTTTATAATATAAACAGTTAAAGAATTAATTTTACCCCTGAAAAATCAAATAAACTTATTGCAGTATAGTCTCCAACTTTCGCGCCACAATTTGATTGACGACTCATTCTGGAATGCATGGTATGCAGCTATCACTAATTTGCATAAGAGGTGGAAGAAAGTTCAATAATTATTTGTTGAAAATCATACCAAAATTTGTTTAATATAATGTCTGATTCTACACGATCAGATTAAAAATGGGAAAAGGTTGCACAATAAAATAACACAAAACGCTCATACTTACTATTTTGTTGGAATTAATAAATACATGTATAAAATATAAAGGTAAATACAGTACCATTGTTAATAACTCAAAATATAACAATGCTGTGATATTAACATTTTATGAGTATCTAGAGGAGGGTTGTAATATAATATATGTGCAGAGTAGTCCATCCACATGGACCTCGCAAGCTAACGCGAAGCGTGAGCTCCCGCCTTCGGCGCTCGCTCATGAAGTCCATCTAAATGGGTTCCATAGCACAAATTGATATTCCTATTGTTTTACATGCAAATATTGCGTGTTATTTAGCCCAAAATCTCACATTTACGGATTACCGATGCAATAAAATAATTGATTTTCTAATAAACAATGAAATTTTCTATCATTTAACAAGTCCCTCAATCTAGAGGAAAAATGATCAAATATGAGCTTATATTGGAGAAAAGCTGAGATCTTTACATCAATATGTGTCGACAGACATCCAAAGTAAAAATCTTGAACAAAACTAAGCCACTCAACCCACATTTCAACTACCTTTGAGACGCTTTTGTGCAACCGGTACGACATGCAATGTCGGCGCCCATGAGCCATTGGGTGGTGCAGGGTAGATCAATTAGTGGTGTGGAATCTATAGGTTTTGCACACAATCATTTTGGGACACCTGGTAAAATTAGAAGAAAAAAAATCAAAACTAGTCCAAAAACCACACTACTGTGAACGTTTGTCGAGTAGCAACAAACTTTCTGGTTTGACTTTGACACCGGTGTAATGAAATACATCGTCCGTGTGACTGAATGTCCGAGCTACTATTAAATTGTGTAGAACGTACTTGTACATGTGCGATCAATAAATCGTCGATTGCGACTTATTACGTGTAGTTCAATTAGACCCGGACTCCTGGTTATGGGAGACACTCAGTCTCATTACACCGGCTCCCTTTCATGTCTGCATTACGTTCTTCCTACCCTACACATTAAAAAAGCAGTATGTGCATTTAAAAAGAAACATCTATAACACATACTGTACCACTTTTACTTGTGTCTTGCTTGTGCGAAAATAATTGTATATATTATATTGCATAGAAACAATCTGTGTTCCTCCAAAAATGGATAAAATAGCTTAAAATACACCATCATGATATATGTGACCGTCCATCAAAAGAAAATATAGGGCTTACTGATCTTTGATCGCGTTTATCTCAATTATAAATGGCCATTTTCACGAAAAAGTGGACATGAGAAAAATATTGAAAAAAGGATGTAACTTTTCAATGCAAAATGCAACCACCATATATTTGGTATCAAAAGAAAGCTATTTTCAAGCTCTTTAAAATAAACCTAACTTTGAAAAGACTGAACAAAATTTTCTATGAAATTTCTTTAAAAAACCTAATTTTCTGTCAAATTTCTTGATTTTCATAATGAAAAGTAGTGATTTTTATTTACTTTTTCAACCCATTCTCGGTTGTTTACTTGGGTGTTATTGCTCTAAATGGCTTAGATAAGGATCAAATTTACACATGAGGTTGTATTTTTTGCTCATCCTGACCAGGCTTTACGGTTCAGAGCATCCAAAAATCAGCGGACAAATTGTCCTTCCGTGACCGTCCTTCCGTGACCATGATCCCTTCGCATTTTGCATTGTTAAAATATAACCGTAGGGAATATTTTGAAGTGGAATGTGGCAAACTATTGCAGAAACACCAAGCAATGCACTCAGTAACTTTGAAATGAAATTTTTTCATAAATTTCACAACAATTTTCAAAAATGTTCTCGAGGTGAAAAACCATGTCCGTTTTGATGTCCTTCCGTGACCGACCTCATTAATATGTATATTTTGCGACAGAGAAATTTTTATGAAAAAAATCCTGTTGAATATGAATGTTTTATAAATTTTATTTTATCAAATTCAATTTTGGCAATGTATGTGTTTGAAATACAGAAAAATTCTGTGATTGTCCTTCCGTTACCGTGAAAATGCCCAAATACATTTTACTCCCTGACAACCTTTGATCGAGTGCGGTTCATTGACGTTTTCTACTTTACGAATGGATAAAGAAAAAAACAATTGTTATGTATTTATACAGTATAAAAGCGATTTTGTTCAACTTTGGAAGAATACCATATTTCTGACCATTGCTGAGATGACAAGTTTATTCCATGCTCAATATGACTTTTTATTTTGCAGCTTCCTTTTCCAAATTGTACACATTATTTTTTTTCTTTGTGGGCTTGGCAGGCCGCACAAAAAGAGCTCGCGGGCCGTAGGTTGTTCACCACTGCTTTAAAGAGTTAAATGGAGGGCAACACATTTTAGTGTTCACAGTCACTCTTTTTTTCACTCAATCGCTCTGGAGTGAAATTTCAATACTTTCTCTCTATGTGGAATAGATTAATCAACATATCCAACTATTTGTGAATGATGTACACTTTTCGAGTGCAAGGTTCACTCGTTTTTTACTCTTTTCATGTTTAGAGAGTAGGTAACATAATTATTACTTTTATTAGTATTATGAAGCATTCTTTATAAATCCGTTTGGTTTGTTATATATACCTTTGAAATGCAGTGAAACAAATTACCAGACTTTGTCATCGTTGCAGTTTTTGTATAATATATCTGTCTCAAATGAAATTTTTAAAAAGATGCATTTTAAAACTAATTTTGTTATTTTGGTCATTATATGACGGTTACAGTTATCTCAATTGGATGACACATCTGTTTGTACTTTACATAATTGTCATAATTGAGGGCTTAATGAGATTGATTCCAGGAGATATACAATAAAAGTGACTGGTTTAACCTTATATGTATCAACATCCGACAACACATGTGAAACTAGAAATTGGAACTTCCAAATACACGAACTAGATTTTATATCATGATAATAATTATGCAGTTAGATTTTTTGGGAAAAAATCAATTTAAAGCCTTGGGTAATTGCTTTTTCTATACGCCGGGACAGTTGTGACGTCATAATTTATGCACAATGGACGTAAGTCATTAACTGGTCATAATTTTTGTTTCACACAAAAATATTGGTAAACCCATGCCAATTTGTACTCAACGTATTGTAACTCTAAATTTGTGCACTTAAAACCCATAAAGTTATACCGTATATTGCTGGATTGCTGATTTTTCGAGGATATCAGTTTTACCTAAATAAGCCTAATTTTGAGGGATGGGTAAAAAATATACAGGGTGCAAAA
>JXSR01S006823.1:6912-21799 GCA_000969725.1 Ophiothrix spiculata
TCTTAAAGAGCTAAAACGCACTCGATTAGAGTTAAAACAAATTCACTCAAAATTTCGAGTGATTTTTCACTCTTTCGCATTTAGAGTGTAGTATAATGCTTTGATATTATTTGTTTTCTTAACAAATTGCCTGTTGTTGTTATGCAACAGACCATAATGTTATTTATTTGCGTCGGGAAACATGTGAGTTCTTTAGTGAAAAGATCATCATATAGCAAAAAAAAAACATAACAAAAAACTAAATATATATTTGGGGAACTAATACTTTATTGAAATAAATTTCTTCTAACTAAATGAAAATCATTTTACTCTTATCCCCATAAGCATACCCTGTGTGCCAGTTGCTTCCACTGTCATCCAAAAGTTTTCTCTTTCTGCTCCACAAAAAGACTCAGGAAGATAATTCTGTCTTTTGCTTAACAATATTGTACACGTACCTCCTATATTCGAACAGCAGACGGAGGAAAACATATGTTATAATGTTTGACCCCTCCCCAAATCCAATAATGATTGTATGAGTATTTTTTTGTTTATAAACAGAAAAATGTACCGATTCAACTACAATCAATCTAAGGCAGATCTTGCAGAGGGTTAGACTTGATAGAAGGTGGGATTACTAGAAACCTATATATAAAGTCATTTAGTAATTTCTTAAGAACGAATCAAACATAAAACACGACTGACCGTTTCTTATGTCTATCTTTAATATCCGGTAGACGATATTTGACAGTGGCAAACAAAAGCATAGCGAGTCACGATTCCCGACAAAGAGTAACATGAGCCGCCAAATTGTCTCAGTTCTCTAAGGGTCGTCTTCTACAGTGGTGACTAGTATCTGTTATTTTCCTTCTTTCATATCGCTATTATTTGTTTCTTATCCCCGACCATTACTATAACCCAGGATTTTATGATGCCATGTCCCTTGATTCTTCACATTCAGCACGCCAGAACCGTAGGGCATACGCAAAGGAAACCAAAACTGAAAAACATTAATGATATGAAGTATAATAAGATGAAACATACTTGGACAATATCATTAAAGCTGCAATTTGCAATCAAATCAGTATTAGCAGTCAAGTTAGCTCAATCGGTAAGGCGGTCGCTCGCTTGTGGTGCAGAAGGTCCCAAGCTCGAACCCGGCTGGTGCCAAAATGTTGAGTGTCCTTGGACATGCTAATTGTCTCATGGAAACCCTAACGAAACGCGGGGAGCTGGTATGGGCAGCGATGGTGTGTATGTGGGCTGATCAAGGTTCAGCGCCCCTTAAGGTTGCCACAGAACCTGAAATAATGCTTTGTGGAATGAAGCTAACTTGGGCCACAGTAGTCAGCGAACACATGAAAAGTGTGAAGAGGTCGAGTGAAATTACAATCTTGGAGGCATAGCGCACTATGAATCCCCAGTATTTATTTATTTATTTCATAGAATTTCATCATCCAGCTACACATTATAACACATAAAAGACACACTTTCCCCATTTATAATTCTAAACATCTTCCTGAAGAACTTAACAATGTCATCATTGACGAGGAAGATATATTAAACTCTCATTATTTTTCCAAGATAGCGACTGTGGACTTCAAAATTATTGTATAATATTCATTACATGTTTTGACATTTTTTAGAGGTGCATTATCAAGCCGACGGTCGCAATTTTGGAACATCAAGGCTGCGGCCAGGTTGCGGCCGGCCGCACAAAGTTGTGGCCTAATTGTGCTACGGCACCTTAGCCTCGTCACTAAGACGCCCATAGACCAACTTCTGAGTGAAGTCAAAAGCAGGCTTGACAATGAGTCTACAACAAAGGACTTCAACAAAGATAGCGGCTTTAACCTACAAGGTGATGATGTGGTATAGCTGTTAGATTTCACCTTGACTACGACATGTTTCGGGGGAAGATCTACCGCCAATTATTTGGAACCGCCATGGGTAGCCCTGTTTCACCAACAGCGGCAAATATTTTCGTGGAATCATTGGAGCAGCAAGCCCTTACAACCACAACGATATTAAGCCTATTAAAGTTAAGATTCCATTATAAGACGATGTCTTGGAAATTATAAACAAAGATGATATGGAAAAGTTAACAGATCATCTAAATTCCATCGATCAGTCCAATTCCATTATGTTCACCTATGAAGAGGAGAAAGATAGAAAGATTCCATTCTTATACACAATCTTAAACCTACACACACACACACACACACACACACACACACACACACCCACACACACACACACACACACACACCAGTATCTGAACTATAATTCTCACCATCCCATACACCATAAGTTTGGTATTATTAGGACATTATATGACCGCAAAGACAGAATTGTAACGGAAGTGGATGACAAAGATTAGGAAGAAGGCAAAATCAAGCAATCATTGAAAGTGTGCGGTTACCCAAACTGGACGTTCGACAGGATAAATTGCAACATGAACACCCCTAAATCACAACGTCAGTCAAAGAAGAAGAAAGACCAGGGGAATCCTTGCAAAGGTATGATTGTCCTTCCATAAATTATGTCCAAGGTGTTACGGAAAAGGTTTTTCGAACCCTTCAACAATACAACATCGCTTCTGCTATTAACCTCACTGCACCCTTTGTAGACTGATTGTGCATTCTTAAGACCAACGGGACATTTTTTGACACCACCGATATAATCTTCGAATTTCGTTGCAAAATCTGTGATATTCGGAGTCAGTATGGAAGAGCATAAAAAGAAGTTGAAAAATATCCAGCAGTGTGACCACCAGAGCAGGCAGGAAGGCATCACTATCTACCGTTCACAAATCAGCGATCATAGATCATGTTGTTGACAAGAACCATAATCGGTTGGGGGAAGCAAAGATCATTTGCAAAGAACAGAACGTTGGATTAAAGATAGGAATTTGCAAGAAAGGGGGCACCACCATAATTAGACTGATGGACAATATTTCCTAACTCACGTTTTTGAAGAGATTTTGCTTCAAGACAAAAATTCGACTGGCAACATCAAAGTCGTCACTAAAAAACAACAAGCAGCCGCGTCAGTCTCATCTCAGTGTTGATAAAGGCAGCAGCTGATTGCCGAAACGTACACGTAAGTGGACATTTATTTTGGATTAGTACCAATGAATTCTTTCAATTAGAAACACTTTCTGTTGCAGCGTTCCGAGTGAATTACATCATAAATAAAAATAAACGAGATAATTAATCTTAAGTTGTATTAAAGAAGCATTTACGTTAATAAGAGGCTTTAAAAAACATCCTTAAAATACTTTAGTGTAAATGGCAAGAGCAAACAATTTCTAACGATTTCTTGAGAGCATCATTTTGTAATTGGATTAAAAACAACCCGCTCAATGAATCTGTTGCATCTTGGGGGAAAAAGTATTTGCCAATTAGAATTACACGTTATACATTGCTCTTTTTGCTCATTACGGCTTTTAAGACTGTTAGCTTACTTTTACAATTTGAAAGACAGAAAAAAGAACAAATAAAAATGAACAAATGAATAAATAAACAAAATTAATGAATAAAAATAGATAAATTAATAAATTAATAAGTAAATTAATTAATAAATAGATGAATAAATAAATAGATACATAAATAAATAAATAAATAGATAAATAAATAAATAGACAGATAAATAAATAAATGAATAACAGAACAATACAAACCATAAAATAGGAGTTCATAAAACGCACCTAAAAACTGTTCAGCATTTCTTTTTGAAATTTGCGCAAGATTTTTTGGTAGTAGTCTAGTTATGAATAGAACGATTAAATTCGGCCAGTGAGGTAAGGTACCAGAACAAAACCAAGCTACAGTCTGAACTTGCAACTTTATATATAGCCTAACACTTTAATTCATTTTGAATTGGATATAACATATTTTAAAATGATATTTGCTGTTATAAAATCAAAGAATAAATAAATCCCCTTTATTATTTAAATGATTCAATTAACTTGTTTACAGCTAAGTTACAAATTAGTTATCATTTTCTGTGTACTAAAAAAACGTAACCTTCCACATCTCGTACAATCATTCATTTTAAAAGTACATTTCCCTATTTATATTTAATAAAAGACTTATATTTTCATCAATTAACAATTCTATTTTAATCGTTTACTTTCGTGTTGAGTTGTTAAAGAGCTTATTTAAATGATTTTACTTTCCTTTTTTATTTTATGCTTTATATTTTCAACATCATTAAAACAATCTTAATTTAATGTATAACTAATCTATGCAAATGAGTTAAGAGCAGACTTTTGGAGCCTTATTTTGAAAACCACGGAATACAAAGGAAAATGTAAATCAATTAAACCCGTGTATTTAAAGGGGCATTGGACAAGTTCAGCATCATTGCCAAACTTTTCCCCAAACATTTTGAGATTTTTGCATCATTTGAAATATAGCGATAATAATAACAGCATGCAAAGTTTCATTGTCAAATTCAAACCCTATATACCAAAATATTTAGATATTCACTTATTTTTAATTATCGTTGTCGACAACGATAAATACTGCCCTCCATAGTTGAAATTCTAGAATTGGCCTTATCAGGAGATCTAATGAAAATTCCAAGTTTCTTTTGATTTGTCTGCAATTTATGATGTAAAAGGAATGTTTTATAAACAAATCTTTGGTTCTTTCTCAATGTATAGCATCAGTAAATACGTTTCGAGAATAGCCTCATACCCAAAATCAAGAATTTAAATAGACTTCAAATTTTCTACTTTTATGAAGGTTTTGAACAAAATTTTCACGATATCTGGTAATTGACTGTTATTTTCTAACTTAGGAAGTGTAAATCATCCACAAACAAAATTTCAAAATTTTGTCCTATGCCCCTTTAATTTTCGCGTCGTGTTTTACCACGACGACCGTTTTTCTCTATTCGACTTTGGGGATTCGGTAGATGTTTTTGTTTGTCTGTATCATTCCTTTCTGCAACATTTAAATAATAATGTCAAAAGAGCAACCATCAGACCATTGATGCCTATACATCTGAGCACGACACAAACTTGACAAAAAGCAGACAGAACAGGAATTGTCTATTGGTACTGAGTAAGTGTTCATTTAACAAAAAAAATATCGTAATGAGGAATCATAGGAAAACAACAAGGAATTTACACTAGTATTCGAAAGTATCTCAAATAGGCAAAAGTCTCTCAAATTGAAAATTATCTCATCATGTATCTCACTTTGCTCAAAAAACAACAACAAGCAAAATGAGATACATTACGAGATATTTTTCAATTTCAGACACCTTTGCCAATTTGAGATACTTTTGAATACTAGTGTTACGTAGTAACTCTAGCTTACATTTTGTATATTTTAGATCATTGGTCAAACATCTCAGCTGGTGTTGTATTATATGCATTAGTGCTGTGTAAAAGTAAACCTGGACTAACATTTGAAAAGTATCAAGTTTATTGTTTCTGTATGTTAATATCAGTAATGCATATTCAACCCGCATGTTTGCGACCATTAGGTGCAAGGTTTTTTTTTCTGTATATAAAATGTTTTTCATTACATTTACATTTAACATATTTTGCTAGTCTAGTTAATTTTGTTCATGATAAAGCTAAGTTTTGTTCCGAATTGCCTATTTACTAAAGTGCTGAGAGATTAATGATTCCGGTTGTAATATAGGTTTTCCCAGAGTTTTTCACATATTTGCATTGATTTTAATAAATAGGACAATTCAATTTCGGCCTGAAAAAATTATTTTACAGAAAGTCGTTTTCAAAGTTGTGTCATTATATTAAGTACTTGTTTTATTGCTTTTCATTAAAGTAACGTTCCATTTCGTCTCACATTTTGGAGAACGTTGAATCCTGAAAGCAAATTCGTAATTTCTCATTGATTTTAATATTTGTATCGTTCATTTTAAGTTGTGGCAAAAGTCTTTTTTTTTTTTTTTTTGTAATATTTACACCCGACCTTAGTACAAATAAAATCTTATTTAATAATAGGTAGAGTTTTTTCTACAGTGAGATAGCCGAGTATCATCTTCATCATTGTGAAAGACAAATTACTACATTTCTTAGTTTTCTGGGTTGTTTTGAATTTAAAGATAAAGAAAGTGAATTATGTATAGGCTTCAATCATAAAGGATTGTAAGACAATTTTGTTTCTTTCCTTCATTCTTTTTACTTTTTTAATTTCTTAGTTCAATTATGGGGAAACCTTTCTCAACGACAAAATAAAAGCTGAAACAAGATACCAATCTTAACTGTGTGTATATATCCCAATTTTGAATGGCAATGACTAGGTCACAGTCTTGTCTTATAGTCTTTTACAGTCTTATCCATCAATTTCTGCTCTGGCCATGCACCTTGGTAGGTATGTTTGTGTATGATTAAACCATCTCACACACTTCTCAGGTGTTATCTGCTTCATGCTGTTGCTTGCTACCTCTATCAATAGTCCAGCACGCCAACGCTGCATCGTAACGCCTTCTTCTGCCGCAGCCTGATGGTCCCCTGCTCGTCTTTTTCACTAAGGGAGTCCAAGTGTTCTCTTGCATGCAGCTTTTAAGCACGAGTGGGCCATCTCTACCGGATTGAGGAAGGGGGAATATGGTGGGTTTTTTTTAATTTCAATGTTGTCAATACCTTCCATATCATTAGGGAGTTATGCATTGACATGGGGTCTTACATAATCGTATATGAAGTAAATTGGTTCATTAGCTGGAAACATTTGGAGGGCTATATCTGCAGTTTCACGAAAGAAACCTTAAAAGGTCTGGCGCGTGACAGTCTGAAGTGTGATGAACTAGACCTATCTCATTAGAAGTTGCCAAACTAACATTACACTGCTGTCCTCTTTGATTATTTACTACCCTTCTCGCCGGTTGACCCCTTCTGGCTCTGCCATACGACCGTCTAGTCCAAATGTTATAGCCGCATTCATCAATAAAGATACAATGTCCGACGATACCATTTTGCAGAAACCACTGTGTATATTCAAGACGCATGTCCAGAACTCTTGGTTCATTTCTTCCCGTCGGAACATCCTGACCAAGTGCTCTTGGAAATACGTGGCTTTTGAGGACAGCGGCGGCGAAGTTCATCATTAATTTGTGCCAATGTCAATAAGCAATTTTCATCTCTTGGTCCACCTTCGGGGGCCTCGCCCCTCCTCTGGGTAAAGCAAATCGTCTATAATGACGATGAAATGTCAACATTGTGCTTCTAGCTGTCTGTCGTTTGATACCCAAGGTATCAGCAACGTGGACACTGTTGTTTGAGGTGGACATTTATTAATTTTAAACCAAAAATCGTATTTTTGCTCCACAAAAAGTTGAAAAAGCTGTACAAATGACTGGAATGTGTTGAATAATAAGGTTGTGTACACATGACTGAAATGTGTTGAATAATATGGTTTTGAACCTATTCTCAGAATTTTATTAAATTTTGGTTGAAATTTGGAACATTTTGAGCCCATTTATTGGTATTTTTTGTAAATTCAGATTTGCGCAAAAATGATGGCGCTATGCAAATTTCAAATTATTGATAATGCTTGATTATCGATTATGGTGTTTTATCTCTAAAGATTTTGGCTAAAATGATAAATAAAATGATGTTGATGTCAGATGCTTCATTTGCATGTCTAATATCGGTAGTACACGCCAGCATAAAACTTCTTTGAGTTTTTATGAATAGCTCCATCTATTTTGACACTTACAGATAAAATATCCCTATTTCTATTAGGTTCAGACAACAGTGTGGAGTTTCAAATGCATCTATGATTCTGTTACGGTCAGCATTTGATACACGGTTGTATCTGCCTCTGCGATTATCTGCCTGGTTTGCAGCAGCCATTTTGAAGGACAACGATATTGAGATATTAACTCATGCCACCTTTAAGATAAAGTGAACCAAATCTTCCGTTTCAGAAGGAAAAGACCTGATTTGTATATTGGTCTACCTCGTTAGGCCTACATAAAGAAATCAAATGTAGGGCCTAAATACATCACTGAATATGAATGACAAAAGTTTGAATATGAATGACAAAAAACGGATTTGCTTTAACGAATCATTAGTTGTATATTCAGAGGACGAAATTGAATTATACATTGCTTAATATCAATGAAACAGTTACGAAATACAATGACACAACTATGAAATTGTCTGACCTGAGTATGAAATTGAAAGCGACTTTCTGTAAAATAATTTTTTTTAGGACGAAATTGAATGTTCCTATGTATTAAAATCAATGCAAAATTTGTGAAAAACTCTGGGAAAACCTATATTTACTTTGTCTTATTCCAAATCAAAAAGACTAGGTACTTCAATGGTGGTCTAGGTAATATGACACTCTACCATGTTTATGACTAACAAGATAATAGTTCGTGAACAAGTAGCCTTGTCTGCTTTTACCATTTTTACCTCAGTTCAAGTTTTTGAAAATAATTGAATTTGACCTTAAATGGCCTTGACCTTTACCTGAACCCACCAGCGAACCCACCAGCACACACCCTTGGTCAGAGCAACCATGCGTTATCAACAGTAAAGAGGTATCAAAATAACCTCGAAATGAACTTAAGATATATACATGATAATTTATGAGCATTTGACCTCAAATAAATGTTGACGTTGAATGACATTGTCTTTACCACACCAACACACATCCTAGGCCAAGTTTTGTCCATGTAATGTCAACGGTTCAGGAGTTATTTATTGAAATGACCTTCAAATGACCTAGGATGACATCGGTTCAACGTTTTGAACATTATGGGTATTCGACCTTAACAACAACATATCGATCTATGACCTTGAATGACCATGAACAAAACGTTATTAAAGAGATATCTAAATGACCTTGGTTGATCTTGGTAAGCATTCTGAACACGTTTGGTATTTTACCTTGAAAATTACATTTTGACTTTGAATCACACTTCCCACAACGCTAATCGTTTCACAAAGCAAGTGTAACCCTGGTCCCTTCATGTTGCCAAGTTTCATTACCGTAGCCTGTACGGTTCAGGATATATACTGATGAAAAATATGCATACATTATACAAATTAATATGATATTTTGGAAACAATATCACGTTTTGGATAATCCAAGATGCTCGCAAATACTTTGGTAAAAATATTATGCATTTTTATACTTGAAACTTATTTTAAATTTTTTGAAATGTCGGTACCCAATTGTTAATCATGTTATTCTCATATATTCCATGTGATATATCACGGCTGAGTTATATTTTGTTTTGGAGATATATATATAAAAGTTAAACAATTATGGTAACCATTACTGATTTTCAACAGTAACATATTATACAAATATTTAATGCTTGAGAGTGCAATAGTATACAAATACAACATGGTATTGACGGAAGAAGTGAAAATTACTGATCCCGAGATGTTGGATGCGTGTGACTACTTCCCGACGCGAAGCGGAGGGAAGTATAGTCACACGCATCCAACAACGAGGGATCAGGAATGTTCAATACTTCTCAAAATAAACCATGTTGTATTTGTTTTACTATACCTCAAAAAATTTCACTGAATGTAATAAAACCAAAAATCACCTAAAATGTATACTGTTCTGAGTCACCGTATGGGTTTCCAACCGAGGGGAGCGGTAGTAGGGATGCGATAGTTTTTCATTTTTTTCCCTGCAAGGGCATTACGCGCAATCGGGGAAGTAGGCAAAATGGTGTCACGCGCATCAGGTTGAACTGTCCAATTATATTTCATGGTTGCATAATGGATATTTATGAGGTATAGTAATACAAAATATATCATGAGGTCAAATTTTGACTTTTCTATTTCACGAGGCGTAGCCGAATGAAATGGATCAGTCCAAAGTTGACCGAATGATATATTTTGTACTATTGCACGTGCATAGGCATTCAATATTTGTTTTATATCATGATATCACACAGGTTTGTTTCATGCCGTGCAATAGTACAAACTATTGCACGGCTCAAATCACTGTAATCATGATATAAACTGTAATAGGTGACTCTAAACAAAATTTTCCCATAAATTCAAAACGGTTAGACCGCGCGATTCATGTCGTTTTCCCATCTTTTATATCACAATGAAAACTAATGGGTCGAAGCTCCTTTAAGGGTACGAGGAATCCATATGCTCAGGAAAATGTGAATCCTAACTATTTTTCAATCATGAAAAGATAAATAGTTTCCACTGCCTTTGCGGGGACTCGAACCATGGATTATGGCCGTGGTTAGTCATGCATTACGAGGCGAGAGATCTACCGCTGAGCTATCAAGGTAGCGTTGAGATTGTGAACTAAAATCTAAAACATAAACATTAGAATGCCGTATTTTTCTTTAGTTTACATAAAAATTGCAATTTTTGCCTACTTGGAATGCTCAATTTGTAAGTTAATTATGCGAATGCGTATATCAGACAAACTGTAGATAATGTAGTTACTTAAAACAGGCAATTCACAGCTCAAACAGGGCAAACTCAGAGTCGTAATTCACGTCCAGATTTCGGGCAAAACAATCCGGGTTTGTTACATTATCATTCAAAATCAACTCAGCATATTTATAAAATATTGTTTGTAATTCAATAAGAAGTATCAAGCCTTCAATCTGTCAAAATTTGAAACCAGTCGAATTGTTCGAACATCATGAAATTATGAGGTTTCGGCAAAAGGGTCAACTTTTTCGAAGTAGTCTTTCGGCGTCATTTTGACCTTGATAATGGACGTGAAATCACAAGTAAAGTTATATGTTTAAACTAGAGACTCTATTCAATATGTACGCCAAAAATTGTGATATTCTAATAGGTGTAAGTAGGTAAAAACCTGCAGTAAACATGACATTCAGCCGAGTGAGACGGGTTTTTTTTGACTGTAGCCTTAAGAATAAACTCTTGTGCTTAGGTCATCAAAACCGCTTTTTTATTTTCAAAATAATAATATACTGCATCACAGTTTAACCGTTGTTTTTGGTGGTGATTGATTGCATAGTGGAGAATTACGGTAATACCACAGAGTAGTAATACAGTTACATTTACAATTGGTTAATTAATGGGAGAACTTAGAAGTAAGTTACTATTTCACAATGTTGTAAATCTACTACAGTACAATGCTAATATGTAGCCTAAAATAATAAGTTTGATACATTTGAATTTATTATAAATTAATATTCAAATCCATTGGAGATAGTTGAATACAAAAACTTATTAATTGATAAATCATTTAAAAATCAAAATAGGCGCCGTTTTGATATAGACATAATTTTTTTTAAAGCTACGACAAGAATGTCAGAAGCTCTTAAGGTTACATATGACGACGTTTTTTGTTTGATTGTTTGTTTGATTGATTTAAAATATTCTCACAAAAATCATGGGTTTTCTAAAATAACATTTGAAATAATAATGACACAAAAGATTATTAAACTCTACTTTACAAATTAAATTTAAATGTCGTAAGTATAATTTTTTGTAGCAATATATTTATCGGACATATTTCATCTTGTTCATCATTTTGTTTTACACACGTTGCATGTATACCTTTATAAATATTACCCAATTGAAATAATAGTTTGGCGTTAGGACGGTTGACAAAAGGATTCATCTTTTTATCCAAGAACGGTTTTGGTTGTTCATATTTAGGACGTTGCAACTGATGTCTTTAAACAGGACTGTTCGTTACTCGTAGGATAATATCTTAGTTTGCTTACATAATGCAACATTTGAATTGTGCTTGTGGCTTAGATTATAAGCTTAATAATTCATCAAGAAGCAACAACATCATTTCACTGTATACTGACGTTGACACCTCCGTTGCGTGAACTGTCACATGGCAAGTCTGTGATCAACAGCACTTTTGAACTATAATCGTTTTTGTGGTGTATTTACCTTGTATACATAATACCATTTAAATGAAATTTTAGGCAGTATAAAATAATCATTTACATAATATTTTCAATTTTCTGTCATATTATTATTTGAGTGTTTGATAGTAGACGAAGTAAACAATCAAAGCGACTCTAATCGATAAGTCTATTTTTTGGCATTGTCGTTGGACATATATAGCTATTTTTCAATTATCGTTTGTCTTTGGCTTGAAACATTTATATTCGCAATTTGTTTTATTGTTTTCAACGATAGGCCTTTGTCTCTAAAATTCAAAGTCATTATAAAGTACACAATAAATAAGACCAGATACCAAAGAAAGCATTACTTCCCTTGAATGTGTTCAATGCCATACAGTATTACATCATGTAAGACGAAACGTCTACAATTGGCGTATATTGTTATCCATATGCATTCAGTTGACTTGTTTATGTTATTTCAAAAACCAAAGTATGGAAAAATCCACATCTTAGGCCAATCAAAAAAAAAAGGTTTGTCTCAGGAACCCGCGCGCATTGCTATGTGAAAGTGTATTCAGCGCGTAGACCTACGCGCTGGCCCTCTTTTTTCTCGATAGTAATCCAGTGATCGATCCCCGTCCAAGTTTCTTTATGTCTATGGCGACCGAAGGTATGATTCGCTGCAGCTTCGTTTTAATGAAATTGGTACCCGGTATTCTGAGTACCAGCGAACCATGTATACACGCTTTGCATGCTGGGAAGGTCATTACAAAATGGCGATCTCCCGAAAACAGGAAACACTGCAAAAAACGGAGACAATATGCAAAATAAATCCATTCAATCATTGCGATTTTTAGTAACTTCATTCCAAATTCAAGCGAGATTTATTTATTTATAACTTTTGTATTTCATGTTTTCGTCTACTGCATACGTGTTGAGTAACGGTGGTGGTGACTTCACACACGTAAGTTGGGCGATCAGAATTTTAGAGCGTAAAAAAAAAGAATCCCGCATACCGCATAGATATTTTTCTAAAAAAAAATAACAAAAATAACAAATCGCATAGCGCATGGCGTTTTTGCAAATGGTTTCTGAGACAAACCTTTTTTTTCTTTGGCCTTATACATCATTTAAAAAGAGCATACATCTTGTTTTTAACACCTTCAATTCAGTTTCATTTTACTCCGATGCAGACTTGTGTGGACCATAACTTGATTTTTGAGTAAAGTTCAATGAGGTGTTATTTTAAACCTTGTAATATTGACTTTGCAGATACGTAAATAATGACAATTACCAGAGGCCCACAATGCAGCTATTTTGCTTTAAACAACTCATTTTTTCAAACAACAACAACAAAAAATGAATTAAATTCTACTTTTCTCCAAAACTCAAAGTTACTGCCAGTTACCATTATACGAGTACTGATATGTAGGACATATGTACGTTTAAACGCTCTTTATTTGAATCCAAATGTGAAATTCGATTTAAATCGATTGCGAGGTTTGGCCATACAGTGTTTATTGTATAATTAATCATATAACATCGTTTGTGGTTTTATTTTTTGCGCATTTATAAGCTCTAAGGGAATGTAACATCAGCCTAAAAAGCATAAAACATAGACACTAATTTCCTAGACACTCTATTACATAATTAAACCTGTGATGTTTTATAAAGAACAGTCACTTTAAGTTTAAATATGTAATGTTAGTACATTGCACTTTATTACAGGTCTTATCTGCCTAAATTCCATCCTTTATTTTTCAAGCGTGTTGTATCTTTACTCGTATAGCATATCGTCACGCTAATAAAATAATGGCCTAAGTGACAAGGCTGCCGTATGTGACATTTATATCCTACATTTCTATGAAAACACATTCAAGTTGGGTAAACAATAGAAGTGGGCTTACTTCTATTGGGGCAAATCCCGGTATATACAAAACATGTTCAATTGAGTGTGCAATATCAACCATTCTCAAAAGGCTAATGGGGAGTGCTGTGCTTTACATCATTTTGATTGAAATCAATATCAATTGTTAATGATGTGTTATGATTGGTGAGTGCAATTATGTTAGACAAAGGGCGCCATAGAAGAATGAGTATACACATAAATGTCATGGCAGCCATGTCACTCAGGCCATAATTTTATTAGCGTGACGATATTATGATTTAGCTTCAGCTTCAGACACTGTTTGTTGTTGACGACGCCATCACATTTGTTCATTAAATAGAACATCCTCTTGCATGCCGACTCTCATTACGTTTGAAGTGTGTATGAGATATTTTGGGAAGCCTTTGTAATGCACAGTCATATTCTCATATCAATTTCTACCCTTTGCATATTTAATGCTGCATTTTAATTTAAAATAACGATGAAATGATCCATTGTCATTTTTCTCTGTTCAGAGACGACTGCATTGCGGTGTCATTCCAATGCCCAAAGAATAAGTCCCTGGGAATAAATACAGATTGATCAAAATATGTTTATATTTTTAGTACCAACACACATCTAACGACAACATCATGCTATGATTAAAAGGTGCTCTTTCTCTCTTTATCAGTTTATCCTACTACTACTACCATATATTTTATTCGCCCTTTTTCCAAACAATTTGTATCCTTTGTCCAAAATTACCACATCGTTGTTGTCGAATGTGACCAAAATTAAGACTATGGTCACAATACCTATTACAGACAGTTACGAACAGTGTTTAGTCTGTCTAGAAGGACCACTGACAGCGAGCAGCGAAGGCGTCGTTCGATGCCCGTGGCCCTTCTAGATGGACTCAACACTGTTCGTTACTGTTCGTACGAACAGTAACTGTACTGTAACCACAATCTAATCTGCATTGGTCTATTTCTCTGTATCAATTGAGTATATAAGAACTCAACTGTGTCAATTGAATGTCTGAATTGTTAATAAATGTCGATTTATTTCCCTCCAGACGGCATCAGTGTCAATTAAACACGTATCTGAAATGCATTAACATCCACATATTCTTATATAACCAAATTACTTTGAGACATTATTGTCTGCTAGGTTGAGAATGCCTGTTGGCAGGAAGAATGTGACCCTTGTTGCCTCATATTTATTCCA
>JXSR01S006824.1:5273-15425 GCA_000969725.1 Ophiothrix spiculata
CAGTGCAGTCCTCTGTTATTAATTCATATTGTTTTATCACTAAAAAGTGATAAAAGTAGTAACAGTAACAATAACTCGCCAAACTGAGTCCCCCCCATAAACCAAAGTC
Organism: Ophiothrix spiculata; assembly: GCA_000969725.1. Classification (NCBI taxonomy): domain Eukaryota; kingdom Metazoa; phylum Echinodermata; class Ophiuroidea; order Amphilepidida; family Ophiotrichidae; genus Ophiothrix; species Ophiothrix spiculata. The sequence goes on from JXSR01S006824.1 coordinate 5,383, forward strand.
CCCGATATTTGTCCCCCCCCCATCTGACTTCATCCCTGATGGAGACCGGCGGGGACGAAAATTTAGAGAAAAAACCCTGACCATCATTGTAGACATCTTCTCTATTGAAAAAATGTATTTCCATAAAAATAAACATGTTTAGTCAGGTCATGTTTTATTATGTGCAGCCTTGTGACGTAATTCATTGACTGATTTCCATAATTTTGGAATCAGTAGAAAGGAGAGACTTTCTTAAAGAGCTTTGAAGTATTGACTCAAAGGAGCGCCGAAGGTGCGTGAGGAGCGCTGAAGGTGTTTGTTAGAAAGCGCCGCCACTTGCCGTCTCTGATGCTAGATGCTATGATCCCACCGTAGGTCAATGTGTGCAGCACCACAAAACACTTTCTCGGATCACACAACTTCATTTTGCCTTGTATTGTGAATTTTCCTGTATGGATATTTCTCCAAATATCTTGGTCAAAAAAGATCGCCCGGCGATATATAGCAAGATAACGTGTTTAAGTATAAATTTCAGTTGAGCATACGCGCCACCGGGGACAGGGCAATAGCTCTGTAGCCAGGCGCACCAATGATACGCGTACTCCCTATTCCATATTAATGCATATCTGGTTTCAAGCTATATATCTTACAATATACAATGCCTTGATGAAATGCTAGGAGAGATCCTATCCTATATGCTATAGAATCAAACAACTAAGTTTAGGCATGTCATCATACATTTTCTTGGCACTGTAATGGTTAATTCAGAGTCAGTCGATATACATCTCACGACGTCAATCAACGCGCAGTCTTGTACATGCGCTATTCTTTGTGCATGGCGTCGATCGACAGCACTCTGAATAAACCATAACACTTCAAATGGGAGGGCTAAAGGCTGGGGTAGACCTTCAAATGGCATAAACAATTTTTGCACTCTAACTTTCAAACTAATTGCATAAACTATATTAAAGTTTTTTAAGAAGCAGATTTTTATCCTGAACATGATGATGATATCAGATTTTGACCAAAAATGTCAATATTTTTTTTTTTAATGCCCAAAAACACATTTTTTGCCCCAAAATTTCTGGAAAGCTTAAACTAAAATTTGCATTTGTGAAATGTTGAACTTTTTTGCTTTTTGGAATCTAGAAAGAAATGTCTAGGAAGGGTTTTCTCAATATTTTGATTTTTATCTTAGTTTTTTTTTAAATACCAAAAATAGGTCACACCGTTGCCACCAAAATGCCATATTTTGTCCTATTGTTGGCAGTTTTTCAAAAAATACGATAAATATCAAAAATTTGAGAAAACCCTTCCTAGACATTTGTTTCTAAATTCACAAAAGCATAAAAGTTCAAAATTTCACGAAAGCAAATTTTAGCTAGGCTTTCCAGAAATTTTTTGGGCAAAAATACATTTTTTTGCATTTTTTGCCAAAATTGACATTTTTAGTCAAAAACCGATATCACCAATATGTTCAGGGTGAAAATCCACTACTAAAATGTATATGGTACTTTTATATGGTTTATGCAACTAGTTACAGAGTTAGAGTACAAAACCCGTTTAGGCTAGTTGAAGGTCTACCCCAGCCTTAATCATGCAACGTGTCCCAGACTCATACAGGTTTAGCATTAAAGTTTTCAGATAGCTGACATCTATTGCTACCTGTAAAATAAGTAAAACTACTTGTAAGACCATTCTTGCACCTTAATGTACATATTTAGAAAGTGCATTTATTCAAATATACATGATATCACTATATTTCGATTTGAACTTGTGGTCTTGAATCATGGACAAGTTTTTCTACCATCATATAGTATTCATTCCTGACTTTAGATCTGATACAGCCAAGGATGGCCATGACCAGAATGGCCTATCCATATCAACAGTCCGGGCAAATTTCCAGATTTGGAACGCATTCCAAATTTGGAACGGTTGTACCTAATCAGGAAACAATTTAGGGTTTTTTGATTCTAGCAGTTTTATTGAAGGTTTGGGGAAATTTTTTAGTTCAATTTTTTAAAGTTCAGGATGTTTGCTAAAAATCTGCCGTGAGAATTTTAATTTTCACCTTGAGCTTAATATCTTAATTAAAACAATGGGATTAATTTGATTACGTAATCAATTAATAACAATATTATTTTACATTGTCTTGTCACAGAATATAATTTGATCTTCCAAGGAATAAACACTATAGAAAAAATGTTCAACATTTTCCACTTGAATATGATAAATTAATGTCAGAAATTTCCAATTATAACTTCAAATGATTGTATCTGCATTGCATGTTGGGATATAATGTTTCCTAATTTGGTACATACGTTCCAAATCTAGAACGCGTTCCTGATTTGGAAATTTCTGATCAAAGTAAATTATACAAACACAAACAAATGTTTACATATATTCTAAATCACAACACACTTAAATGAAAGATAAGATTTACTGAACTTAACTTGAACTTAATACCAGGTTTGATTATATAAATTATTTTGAATCATATGTGACGCGTTACATCAAAAGGTACAAGTTGTCTACCTTGGACAAAATGGAGATTTTTGTGTTACTTGAAAGAGAAAAAAATAAGCTTTAAAATGATACTTTGCTTGTGACAATTGGAGTTTTAATTTGGAAGTTACGATGATTAAAGATGGTTGGTTTCTTATTATTTCCTTTATAATTTACAAGCTTAATTTGCTTTTATCTCAAAACTTGCTTGGCCGACAACTTGTACCTTTTGATGTAACGCGTCACATATATTCAGTATAACATTGGGGATTTTCTCATTTGAAAAGCAGTTGTTTTGAAGTGAGTCCTACAAATTGTCACATCTCTGAAAAAATGTTTTTGGTTTTATATTATTGTTAAAATTGTTTAAACATGTTTTGTTCAGTGCCATACAATTTGTTAAATTTCTGCATTTTCTGTACAAAAATGTTTGTCAGTATTTTAGTTTATTTTTTTTCTTCAAACATGTAAAATATGAAAACTCAATATTTTTGATTGTAAACGTAAAATTTAGCAGTATAAAGTCACATTTATTAGTATAAAATGCATATTTCCTCTAAATAATGACCCATAATCTTTAATTAAGCCCTGTATCGCTTGGTATTCACAAAAAAATCCATAGAATGGCATCATTCTTTAAAATATTTGTGTGAAGAGTAAAAAAAAAAAAAGATCAACTGACCGACCAACCCAAAATTTTAATTTTTCCATTAAACAATTTTTTTTTTGGCCTAATGAGCACCGGGGTACCGGTATTTGTTCAACAGATGTTATTTGAACATGTGCATTTGCTGCAGAGGATTTCATTTGGATCTAATGGCAGCCATTGCCTTAAATGCGGAGATGGATACGGGACTACATCATCATGTCAACCGGACAAGAAGAGAATATGTGCATTTGCCTCAGATGAGTACTTAAGAATTTCCTTAACTTTCATATTTTTCAGGATTAACAAAACGGACAAATGATCACCACTAGGAGGAAGTTCCTTGGAATCTAATGACAGCCATTGCATTAAATGGGGAGATGGATACAGGACTACATCACCACGGTAACCGGACGTTCCAAGGAGGCAGCCCTTTGGCGATAGATAGCCGTGGTTTGATCGCTCACTGTAACAATGCTTTTTTCATGGAGGATGAAGGTGTTCAGATGGAAATTCCTGATGAAATTCTCTTTGAATCAATTGAGGTAAGTTGTCTTATATTTATTTTATTGGGAGGTGGGAGATTGAAGAGTTGATTTTTGTTTATATTTCAGTTGATTGAACCATGAAAGTCATCTATTTTCTCCATGATTTAGGGGAGACATGTACTAAACGGCAAATAGCTTGCCGTAATGTACTGGTTAGCAAAATGAAATGTTTTCTCTGGCTGGAACATATTAGATTCAATGCCTTAACAGTAGGACAGCCAGCGGCCTTTTGCGTCAAATTATTAAACATTACGCGATGTTCCGCGTTGCCTTACGCAGCAGTTTTTGCAAGCAAAAATAACCCTAAATGGTAAATATTTTTCAAAAATATCGTTTTCGAATTTGCATTCTTGAAAACAAACGCTTTGAATAGGATTGTGTTGCAAAGACTTCAAATTATATGGTAATTTATAATCATTGAAATCGAAGTTTGTTCTGGCAAATTAAAACAATGTTGAATACTGTAGAGCGTTGGATATTTTTCTATTCAGAGGACAAAAATGTAAACAAACTTTTTAGTTGCAAGTCATAATTTTACAACAAAAACTTTGGATGAAGATTGTACAATTATAACTGAATAATATTTGTAAAGAAAATATGGGTTTGAAAGAGTATTTCCTGAACTTAAATGTGATAACTTTAGAAATCCAGGGTGATAAACAGAATTGTTCTTATTGATTAAAGAAAATATTTCAAAATATCGCGTGAAACAACATCATCTTCGACTTCAAAAGTGTGCAGTTCAGCGCTTCAAAGTCCTTGTGTTTAATAATTTTGTCGGCATCCTTTGATCTCGCGTTTTGGCTGTCCTACTGTTAAAACCATAGAAACAACCAAAAGCATGGATGTGTGTAATGTTCAAGATTAATGATGGAATAGACTGTGCTGACTAGTGCAGAGATCTGGACCATGTTTGTCTATTTGTTTACATGTTTCCCCTTAAACTCAACTGTGGTTTAGACTGCCTCACTAGATGCTAGTTGCAATAGAATCTTGTCTTTATGTTCCTTCTTTCTTTCTGCCATACTTATGAGCCTTCACTCCAGCAGGGCCTGAGGATTTTAATCGCAGTGTGATGTCAAATTCAACAACTCACTGTATAGAAGTGTACCGTTGTTGATTCGTGATGAATCAACAGTTGGTATTCAAATTAGCGCGTCATGCATGGCATGGAGTTTACGGAAGTGCGTTTACTCAGTACACTTATAGTAAGTGCAAAAGCCCGGTGCTTGGTAAAAACTGATAACATCAAATCAGCAAATATTCACTAAGTAGCACTTCGCTTCAGATGCAGATAAATTTTTTAGTAAGTATGAGTAGGCCTATTGAAAAAATTTAGATAGAATTTAATTCATCTGATTTCAGGAGGATTTTCGTTGTTGAAAGGTATTTAAACACGCCACAGAGTTGTTCATCGCGAATCAACAACTGTGCATCCGATACGTCTGCGTATTTTTATCACGCTCGGGTGGCTAAAGCCACCCTCGCGCGATAAAAATACGCAGACGCATGGATGCAAGGTTGTTGATTCGCGATGAACAACTCTGTGGCGTGTTCGAATACCTAAATCTATAGTTGCCAGCTCACATTGTCTGTGCTGTGAACCATGATCAAACTGATCACCATACAAAGTCTATCAGTGTTAGCAGCAACTGAGCTTTAGTCTGTTATCAGGGCGTGAAATATGCTTTACATACAATTGCAAATTGTGAAAAAGTATTGGATCTAAAACATAACTTAGTAGATACTTGGATGTTGTACTAGCTTGTTTGTTATGGGTAATAGATAAATGGCACATGCATATTTTCTGATCTGAACGGTTTTGATTTCTGCTCTACTTAGACTATACACAAAATGGGATTTTTTTTGCAAAATTAGTTTTTATTATACAATTTTTTTTTTCAAATATGAGCTTGTAATGATATAAGTCATTTTGATTTCAATGTTCCTCCCCTTTTATAGGGTGTCTAAACAAAATTTATTTCTTTGAAATATTCCGGGTTTTACAGTATAGGCAGGCAATGGTATATACTGTAGTAAAACATACACATTTACCGCTTTTTGAACGAGTGTACTGCAGTGCAGTCTACCCATGATGTATTGAGAACTTAAATTATGCATGAAATCATAATACAGAATCTTCTTTGTAAATTATTCATTAAAGTGTCCTATAAAGATGCCTTGTGGCTTGAAAAATATTTTATTTTTAGGGGCAAACATGATATTATAAAATTTGTAAATTTGTGTTGTCAAACTACTTGTTTTATGGAAGCAGAAATTGAGCAAATGTTGTGATAATTTGAAAAAGAATGATAGTACGAAAAATGAAACTTTTTCATTCTGGGTAAGTGTGCATGAATATAAAACCAATCAGATTGATTGTCATGTCACATCGCAGCAGCAAAATCATGAAATAACACGACCAGGTGAACCGTGTGTGAACTTAAACCTTGGTGCATATTGCGCATTCAATATGCGATATTCAAGCGAGTATAGAACTTACAAATTGTTATAAGTCGGAGGTACAGTTCTCATTTCCAAGGCAAACATACAAAAAATGTGTAAATGTTATGCTGTTTTTTAAAAATAATTTGTGGTATGTAGAAGGAGCAGCTTTGAAAAATATTTTGGAAAAAAAACTGTGCTAGCTATATAAGAAAGAGGGTACCGTACATTTAGTGAGCATGCAAGATTATTATTTAAAAAAAATGGTAGAAGTGATTTTGCTAATTTTACTTTGACCTCATTATAGAATTGGACTTTTAAAATTGATGTTGCATTTTCAATATTATTGGACCTGTTCTACCTGTCTTAGAACTTGTAATAGACCACTTTGGTATGTCCCATGATGCATCTTGAAAGTACCACAAATTGCGCAAACGACCGTATTTGAAGTTGTGCGCATTGCGCAGAATTTATAATATGGACGCTCGTGCAATTTGTGGTACTTTCAAGCTGCATTATGGGACATACGAAAGTGGTCTATTAGTTGCTGTGCAAAAATATTTGTGGATTGCTTTGAATATAAAGTGGTCGAATTGTGTGTTTTTTTTTAAAATAAAATGCATCCAAGCATATGTGTTCAACCATACCTCGAGTTTCGAAAGTCAATTATGCTGGGAAGTGCAATTAATCATGGTAAATTGATCACGTTTATTGATCACTATAGTGATCATTGATCTTAAATTCGATTTGCAACTAATTGTTATCACAAGATTTTCAATAGATCTCTTGTATTTTGATCTCTAAATGGAGAATGGAGAAAGAAAGTGTGACATCATTCGAAATCTGAGATTACAGAGAATTAAAATATGACATAAACTCAATTTTGAAATTCATGACTTTCTGCTCATTTTGCCAGAGCACCCCGCATTTAAATCTGCAATTGTTTTAAGGCAATACTCTACACCAGGGGATTTTAATAGAAGGGGCTGGGGCTTAATAACAGTTGAAAAATATATAAATTGTAAACTGATAAAAATATTACCAAAAGTAGATACACTATTATACATGATACACACTGAGTGATGTAAGATCATTTTTCATATATTCAAACTGAACATATGTTACGAATAAATAATTAGCATTATATCGGTGAGAGGAATCAATATTGATTGACTTCAGGCCAAATGTTGTGATTTGAATATCAACATAAAATTCATGTGAGATTTGGTGATTTCTCTTGGAGTTTTCTCACTCATTTTTAAAGAATTAGCAATGGGAAAAGATTATTTAAAGGTTTTATGTTTAGCACCATTCCAATTTGGATTAAATGTTCAAAGCACCATGCATGTTTGATTTGATTTGATTTGATTTATTGGTAATCCATGAACACTTTATAGAAGTGGTGGGTTATAAAATACTAGTTGTGTTCACATTTAGAATTCACTCGGGTTATCTTGTTTACAACATTCCACAAAGATATCAGCTAACACGGGTTGCTGTTCTCTCTTACATTTATCACGACTACTAACACGACTAGTAACACGACTGGGGCCGAGAGATTTTGCAACCCGTGTTAACTTTAAAAAGTTGCAGCGGCATTACACTGTCATCTGATAAAAACTACATAGGTATTGCACTGTTTTGATACAAAGATTGTATTGAAGTAAGCATACGTTTAGCTTTAAACTAACTACCAGTACAATTTCATCATTACAAAATGGTTATTAAATTAATTAAACATATTACTTTTTTTTTATTATATCAACAACTGGCTGCATATTGACTGCCATTAATATTAGGGATGTCAATTAGTGTAGAAAAATATGTGCTGGGTTGAAATTTACGTTCAAGTACCTTCACTTTAGACTCTTCATTGAGGGGTTCAAAAATGTTTAATATAATTAAAAATGTAACTATTGAAAAAAAGGAGTTTCTTTTAATATTGAGGGGGTCTTTTTAGTTTTTAATCATAAAACAAGTATATTACAGTTGATTGAATGTTCGTATATTTTCATAAATGAGCAGCTCCGTGTGGAAAATGGACCAGAGGTCGCCATCAAAACTCAAATTAAGCCCCGTTCTGCGGTAAAGCGCGTTGTACAAAAATGCATTTTCCGATGTGATTCACTCATTTTTAAGCAAAAAGTAACTATTTTAAAGGAGACAGATCCATTGTTCAATTTATGAAGGACACTTTTTGGAAACCACCTCTTGAACTTCACAGCAGTCGATCAAAATCCCAGACCACCACACTGGACGGAGATCTCTCAATACTTTTGCAATCCCTGAATGACACAGGATGTCTCCGAAAAAGTGTCTTACATCATTACAACAGGTAGATATTCATGATCAAAATGGTATATTTTTTACTTTCAACGATGAATAAATCATTCAGGATTTTCCATTTCAAAGTACGCACTACCACACTTTTCCACGTGTTTTATAAATACCCGCTAACAGTGCGAATAGCTCTAGGCGCTATGTACAGCAATTCCCGGCATTAACATTTGCTGGACATTGCAAAACGCGCTGAGGTTTTCTTCCGTCTTTTTGGATGGTATTAGTTCAAATAATTGGGGATTTGGTTCAATAGCAGAATGTTACTCACATCACCCCTCTTTCATGTCATTAATCCAGTAAAGATCAGTAAAATATTGTAGATATAAGTACTTTTGAAGATTACAGGAGTAAGAACAATTACTGTAACTGTCATTATTTCCCATACCTTATGGCCTAACGTTAGTGGTTGCGCTGTGTTGATTTATTCACCCTACTCCTGTTGTAAATCTGAAACACCTTGTCAAATGGGTCCATTTGTTAAAATTAAACAAATGACCTCAAATTTGGGCCGATATTTTCAATACAAAGTGAGACATGGGATTTTTTTGGACGCTAGCTACTCTGAGGCACTGGTAGAAGAAAAATATTTAAAAAAAATCAAAGGAGGGACTGAAAATCAGAAATTTGTCAATATTTGGAATTCTATGCCATATTTTAGTATTAGCAATTTTGGGATGTATGATTATGTTTCTCAGGTCAAAGAATCCATTTGTCAACATCAGATCTTTTGTGTTTGTAAAAACAGCCATTTTAAGTCAAATTAGGCTATAAGGGCACTTTTGCCTATGAAATTTTTGTAAAATAGGGTGTCCAAAATGGTGTGAATTGGCTGATTTAAAAACAAAACAAAACAAAACAGGGTGTCCAGTTCCTTTTCAACCCAATATAAAAATTCAAAATTCTAGTGATTGTCCAATTTGAAAAGAAGGCATCCAAAATGACACCTATACACCCCTGTGGCTAACACATTAATCACAACCAAACAAAATAGAGAGCTTTGTGCACTAACAGTTTTTGAATATACTTATATTTGTCTTCAATCATGTTTTGTACCTTGTCCGTTGGATCTATCTAAGTTTAGATTGATTATATGGAAGTGTTCAAACTGATTATGAGTGCTAGTGATTATGACATAATTATTCCAGTGTGTGCTTATGTTAAATCTGCTTTTTACAATCGTGATAATGTACATACTAAACATGTTTACCTTATCTTTTGTATTGTTTTTTTTTTGTTTTCGCTTTTCACATTTTTTTTATATACTTTTGTAGTATTTAGACTGTTGTTGTATTGTTTTTGACTATACCTGTATGTCTGGTTTTATGTCAATAAATTGATTGATTGATTGATCTTATTCAGTTTTCATTATCTTCAATCTTCAGAAAACAAAAAACCCAAATCTGTCAAAAATGTCCTCAGGATCTTAAAAATTTACCCCAACATTGGTAAAATATTACAAGATCATATTTGTGATTCCAATTTTCTATCGCCTTTTGTACACAGATAAACTTTAGTTCCTTGCCAATTTCACAAAATGTATCAAATCTTTGACAAATATATAAATATTTTAATTTTAAAAT
>JXSR01S006824.1:51182-63674 GCA_000969725.1 Ophiothrix spiculata
CCGGTTGTTATTTTTTCGCGCTGAAACTTCTTGACTTTTTTTCTTCAAGCCTTGCGCTTATTTTAAGGCCATTTTTGTGAAAATCGAACCTAGAGTTGGGACGTGGCTTCGTGTAATAGCACACTGGGTCAAACGAAAAACTGACCAAAAACTGATTTTCAATGGGAATTACACACAAATCGTGTTTTTTGCTCCCAGGATACCCTTCCACTTTGTTTTATCTTATTTATTTGATTTATTTGGAGCAAGAACATGTGTAAGCATACTTTGACACACATTATTGCCCAAAATCCAACTTTTACTTGAATTTTGGTGATTTTCGTGATTTTTTACCGACTTATGACGTCAAACAAGGTCCGATTTCAATTTTTGTTGGTACCAGTGGACTCGTGAGGGTCATAGCTATCCACCATTACACGTGATGTTTCGTCAATCAGTTTCTGAGATCGGAACGGGGGTGGAATCCACTCCACCCCCCACCCCTGCCCTGGCTGTGAGGTGGGTCGAAAAAGCCCGGCTCTTTAAGAGTTAATACTTGATCACATTACTTTTGTCCCAAATTTATGACAAATTTATCACCATTTCACTCAATATAATGATGCACATCTCTATAAAATTAAAATGTAGCATTTTCGACACACTCAGTGATGTGATGTTATGTGTATCAACACGCTCATGACTTTTGTAAGATCGTGGCCCTGATATATGCTCCAGGAGCATATGCTTTGGGAGGATATGGTCATGCTCCAGGAGCCTAAAAAAATTTTCAGTTGTAGAATGTTTGACTTAGAATTTTCCAGGAGCATGTTTGATTTGGAATGCTCCTGACAAACATGCTCCTGGAGCATGTTTCGAATTCAAACATGCTTGTTTCCAAGTTAAAGATGCTCCTGCATCATGTTTCTAAGTCAAAAGATTATTAAGCACCAGGAGCATGTTTCTAAGTCAACCATATTCCTAGAGCACATTTGTCAAATATGCTCCTTGAGCATATACTTCAGCTGAAAATTGTATTAGTCAAATATGCTCTAAGACCAAATGCTCCCAGACCATGCTCCTGGACAGTGCTGCTCCTGGAGCATATATTAGGGCCACTATCTCACAAGAGCGCTCTTGGGTACGATTTGAAATATTATCAGGTCACCAAGAAAAGATGTGCAATACTAGTGTAGGTCAGTTCATTTCCCTCAAAAGAGGGAATTTTATTTCGGTATTTATAAACAAATTTGGTCGGACAAACGATATTACAATCAATGCTACTTTAGATTTGTTTACATTGACAAAAAATATATATATATGTCATTTTGTCTACAAGAATGACGTAACATTTGGTTTTTGCAAAACATCTGGAATGAAGTCTTCTCATATGGTAAAAATAAAATAATAGAAATGTGGGCTGCTCTGGCAAAATGAGAGGAAAGTCGCAAATCTACATTTTGAATAAATGGCATCTAAAGTTAAATAGGGTGAAAAAGTCAAATTTCGTTTTTTGACATAAAACGCCTTTATGCATAATTGTTTACCCATATTTTAAGTTTTGAAGGTCAACTTTGCCGGGAAGTGCAATTATCGACGGTTAATTGATTGCATGTTGTTATTTTATACTGTAGTAATCAGTATCTTTGATATCGATTTGTTGCAAATTTTTGTTACGATAAATTCAATGGACTGCTTTGGATTTCGATCTCTAAATGACGAATGGAGTAAGAAAGTGTGACATATTATATATCATTCAAAAGCTGAGATTATAGAGAATTAGAATATATCATGAACTCAAATTTGAAAATTGCGACTTTCCTCTCATTTTGCCAGAGCACCCCACATATATGCATATTAAATTCAATTGTATTTTTTCATAACCTACAAAAAGCATTCTTCAAATAGAATACCAGAATATCTACCTTAGATTACCTCGTTGTAGTTTGCATGCTTTTTTAAAACTTAATTACAAAATCAGTATCACATGCAGGGAAAATTCAGAGTAAGTTTGAGTTGTAGTTTTTTTTATGAGAAATGTGCTTTCATGTTATAATAATTGTCACTTAAATACATCAAGACACATGTATGGAGTGTTTTTATTTGTAGCTAATACTAACAATGAGATCAAGGATCCATTTAACACCACTGAGGAGTTACTTCACTGTCTCTTTCTACTGAAAGATTTAGTGTTCATACAACATTAAGGTTACAGTCCTTTTTAACCAGCGACATGTTGGAATATTGTCAAGATTCGGCATACTTACACATGACAAACTATCACAATGTTAACCATACTAAACGTTAACTCTAAATTATATATTGACCATGACTAATTGATTTCGTTAACAGAAACATCTTCAAATAGCATCAACAGTTTTCTTTAAAAAAAATGACACCTTTTATTGGTAATCTCATTAATTAACGCAGGTCAGATCATCCAATCTTGTTCAGATATTGCAAGACTGAAGCAAAAATATGAACTAAGGAATTACAAATGATTCATGATAAATCAGACTTGCAATGTTAGCAACGGCACCTATAACATAAAATACTTTATGGAAACAAATGTTTTCACTAAATATTTATGGGCAAGAGGTCTTAATGACCAAATTGCTGTTGCTAACATCAGAAGTCTAAATTATTATTTGTTATAACACATATTTTGACAATAAACTGGTGAGATATGAATATAAGATCAGATGATTCCAACTTCACAAAATCAGAAGTGATTATGACCAAAAGTTGGCAAAATGGTAACCATTTTCAAAATATTCTTATTGCCATTTTCGAAGAGGATTCTGTGAGTGAAATAAATAGTTAAGCTTAACGTGTAATACGTAGACTCTATAAGTGGTTAAAATGTTGCAGTGAATATGAAATACACCAGTAACAAACAATATTTGAAAATGATTTAAAAGTGATTAATAGAACAAACAAAATGAATATGTTCATTATGAGCATACTTTGGTATGAGAAAACTAAAAGTGTTATATATACACCATCTGGCCAAAACATTCACTAAAGTCTCTGCCAAATTTCCTGGGACAAAATCAGTCACGTTACCACCAATTGCAGGGTACTGATCACATTTGTAAACATTTGGCCTTGTACTCTAGATGTTTATTTACATCGTCTGAAGAATTGTGACGCCGACTCCAATCATTCATAAGTATTGTATTTGTTGATTTTTTTCTGATGAAAATTTGAAAATAAGCAAAACCCAACTTTTTTTAAGTATGCAATTTATAATATTACCAATTTCATACTACAGTGTCATAATGGTAGTCAAGATAACAATTCCAGCAAATACAGGGTGTCCAAAAATTAACTCCCCATTTTTAAATGCTTATAACTTTAAAATCAGGATTCGCATGGCAACTATAGACATATGTATTGATAGAGGAAACTTGTAGAATTCGTTTGATACCAAACTTTATGCAATCAGTAAACTTCTAAGATAGCAAGAAGGTCTGAAAGTTCAAAGTGGTTGAGCCAATATACCATACAGTGTTGATACTCTTCTGCCACTTCAATATGACGATATGACGCCTCATACAGCTAAACGGTTTAGAATGGCTTTATTAAGTAACTTTTTCATGAACAATCATATTGCTCAAGACAAAGAACCCCTGGCCTTTTCACTCCCATGATTTAAGTCCGCTCGATTACTTTTTTGGGTTATCTGAAGGACAGTACATCCCAACACAATTGACTATTCCTGACCTGAAACAGAACATCATCAGTGAAAACAGGAAGATCAAGAAGAACACATGCACAAACGTCCAGAGCTTTGTCGTTAGGGTAAAAAAATATTGAAATATGCAAGGAGGCCATCTAGAACATATTCTGAAATACTAGGCAGCTTAATCTGGGTAAGAAGGAGGTAATTTGATATGTCATTGTGAGTGTAAATTTGAATGTGTAATAAGGAGTAATGCTGTTGTGTACCATTTAAAGATGACCATAATGCGAGAGTCTCCTGTCTTCAAAGATTGCTCCCTCCTCTACATGTGACTCACACATTTGTTTTCTTCTGAGTATGAAAGTAGGCTTTTTACGTTTGACGTAATTTACGTTGAAAATGATTTTCAAAAGTGGCAATTATATCATGTTTGGTACCAAATTAATTCAACAAGTTTCCTCTATTAATACCTATGTCTATAGTTGCCATGCGAATCCTGGTTTTAAAGTTATAAGCATTTAAAAAAGGGGGAGTTAATTTTTAGACACCCTGTACAATCATCCACAAACTCATCCCATCTAGTCACCTCTTAAAATATAACTTTTCAGATGAGACCAAAAAATCAATTTTAATTTTGGGACCCTTAAGGTACCTTTCGATATGACGGGTCACATATTTCCAATTTCATACTACAGTGTCATAATGGTAGTCAAGATAACAATTCCAGCAAATACAATCATCCTCAAACTCATCCCATGTAATTCAGAATCTGTGATTGGTCATGAATGATATCTGTTCAAAATCTGAAGCACTTTCTTTAAAATGAAATGTTTGCAATAAGTCTTGAGAAAATTGAATAACAAGTCTTGAGAATACTTTATGAGAATCAATCATCCCTAAACTTCAGTATCTGTGATTGGTCATGAATGATATCTGTTCAAAATCTGAAACCCTTTCTTGAAAACAAAATGTTTGCAACAAGTCTAGATAATCATTTTCTTATGCCTGTGACCTGACAACACAGCATAATGTACTTATCCATTTAAATCCAATTCAACTATTAGCCGTCTGACAAACCCTTGAAATTTATATATATTGCTGTCCGTAAATTATCCAAGAAGCTTCATTTTGCGCTATAGGTGAAAATATATGTCAAGGACATAATCTGGGGAAATTGATAATTTGAAAGATTCACAATCCTTGTGCTTACTACAAAATACCAGCAAAGTTTAATTTCAAGAAAATGATAGGAAATATGAAATAAATCTGCATATTTTTAAGACAATCAAAAGTAAATGTAGGGCTTACTGATCTTTATCTCAGTTATACTTTTTACTCTCTGACAAACTTTGACGGACCATAACTTGACTTCTGGAAATAGAGCGAAGTTCATTGAGGTGTCATTTCAATCCTTATAACATGGTTATCGGAAAATATTTTAAAAAAAATGAAAATGAATAGAGGCTGCATTTACGGCTGGTTTGGGATGGACGGTCTCATATATCCTAACTTCTAATGTTGTTTTTTTCAAATTATCTGTGACTAAAGCAGTGTCAAAATAGTTTTAACCATATTTAGCACGCTGGTATGAAATTACTCCAAAGTAAAGGTGATGTACATTTAAAAAATTTGTAGTTGAATTGGACAAGAGCACATGTATAGGTTTGGTCAAAAAGGTTGTACTATTTAGCTCGTAATATGAAAACATCATCAGAATCAAACTTTTGTAAAATTTTCATTTTAATATTTTAAGAAAAGAGTTTTTTCACACCAGGATCATGAATTGCATCCTTAAATGTTTGTGTTTATTAATTCAAGATGCTGCATCAAGTGTTCATTTTGTGCTTGTTTGTACTTGTATGTTTTATGAATTCATGTTTCTTTATAGCAGAAGATTTTAGCTGGATAACTACCACACTGTGCAACCACCATCCTGTCATCATCTATCAATGCAATACCTGTTGCTTGACTCACATCTGTTGTGACACATCCCAGATATGTACCATCCTCTGTGAAGCCATGTGTGTAGATACCACCTGATGAGCCATAGCTTGTGACATAAACTATTCCATCATCACTACAGCAGCAGCCCCATGGTCTCCAGGATTTAGCATCAGGTGGTTTGTTGATGGTATGTAGTAGTTTGCCATTGTGATCAAATATTGCAGGATTTGTGTTGCTTGATCCTGCGCATACTATGATCTTTCCATGATGTGACACTGTGATAAACCATGGGGGAATGTTTGTTTTGAAGCTGCAAATATGTGACCCATCCAGCCTGTGCTCACTCACATAACATTTGCTGTAATTTCCCACCAATATATTTCCATCATTATCTACTGCCAGACCACATAGCTGAGAGCCATCAGTATTAGATGCCTCACCATCAGGAGATAGAGCAGGAAACTGCTTCACTTCTTCTCTCTGCGAGTTGAAGACATGAACCAATCCTGTCCTGTCAGTGACATATTGTTGTGTTTCATCAGGGGACATAACAATATCATGAGGATTTTTAAGATTTCCTTGTAATACTCCTTTATACTTCCCATCAGATTCAAAGATCTTTATGTTGTTGTCTCCGTAATCTGCAATTAAAATATCTTTGTTTCTGTTCACAGTGACACCAACGCCACTCTTGATCTTTCCAACACCTTCCTTCCCAATTTCTTTCTCTAAAACCCACTTGCCATTTCCATCTTTTGGATTAGGGCTTTTTGCTGACACTGATCCCATGTCCACTGCTTTAGTTTCGTGTTTTTGACTTGGTCTGAACTTGATTTCACTATAGCCAGATTTCAGACCACTTGTGTTTACCTGCTGAAGGTCTTCAAGCGTTTTACACAGAGTAGAATAATTTGAAGCCAAATCATGTTTGGAGCCTGAATTGATAACCTGATTAGCTACCCGCACAGCATTAGTAAGCTTAGATTTTACATGTTGTAAATCAAGCTTGGTAACATTTATTTTCTCAGTTTTCTCTGCCTGTATTTGAGATAACTTTTCTTCCATTTTCTTATAGCTTTTTTCAATTGCATCTAGATAGGCCTTCTTTTCCTTAACCAGTTGTTTTTTAATGTTTTCAACAGATTTGTTGAGCTTTGATTCAACTTTTTCGGTGTTCACAATGGCATCCATCACCTGTTCAGTCAAACCAGTGCAACTTTCAATCAATGCCATGATCTTCTTAACTTGAGCTTCATTAGCACTCTCTATTGTGATATAGTCATGGTCAGGTCTTACATGGTCCATCACCATGCAGGCTATGCAGATAGGGATGTTACACGTCTTGCAGAACCATCTCAGGACTTGATCTTTATGCGTCTGACAGTTTTCTTCTTTTATCATTTTGCTCATGTCAATACTTCCAGATTGTAGCTCCTCAATTGTGAAAACTGAATGACCTTTAAGTGGTTTCATGGTTTGATGTGAGTCTGCACATTGCTGACAAAGAAACCCATTACAATCCACACAGCGAGCTGTAATCGCACGGCCTTCAGCATCACAACTGGCACAGGGCTTGCTGATCTTCCCTTTGATAGTAATTGCTTTCCTTTCTTTTAGTTGGTTAATAAAGAAATTATTTCGAAACGCATCTACTCCTTTTGGAGGCAAGATGGTCTTTTCTTGACATAACGGACACAAGAAGATTCCTGGAGGATGTTTGACTTCCTTCAGACATTCCAGGCAAAATGAATGGAGGCAGGGGAGGGCTTTTGGGTTGACCATTTCTAAGAGGCATATCCCACATTCAATGAGACTGGTTATTTCATCTTCTGATGTAGATGTTGGTTTGCTCTCTGCCATTTTTTAATTGAGAGGGAGGGGGTGCAGGGTATGTGTGTGTGTGTGTGGGGGGGATGTTATGTAAGCTGAAGAAGGTGGTGTAAGGATCTGTGAAGGTTATAATTTGTGTAAATATAAGTTTGAAGTTGTTGTAATGGAAGACTTTATAAAGTAAGATGGACGATTTGGCAACTTTTGTTTTAACTTCACAGAGTCATGAATCTATCATTGTCTGTGGGTTTTCAATAATATTTATGAAACAGATTCAATTAACGATGAGACAGTCATCGTTTTTTATGATTCTTAGCTAGCGTTCATGCAGCTGCACATAGCCATAATTTACAACCCCAGCACACTTCGCAAATGTTTAGATATTATGCAACATACAAAGTGTATAGCAGCCATAAACAATAGCTGAACTTACTATGGTTCTATAATTGTTTCTTATGCAAATCCAGTGATACTTATGCAAATGTTTAGAACTTGCATATTTAATTTTTGAAGTTGGTTCCTGAAAGCAGTCTTGACAAGGAATAAATGTTCTGTTGGTTACAGATAGATTCACATGGTAAATCCTCCTCTTCTTAAGGCATGACAAGTATCACTGCATGGTCTGGTATGATTGATCTGAAGAAAATACAAGTAAAGAGAGAGATTGAAAGAGATGGAGAATAAAAGAATACTATAAAGTGTTAAAAATGAATCGCCCCATGTCACCTATAACTTTTTTTTTAAAGCTTACTGGGTTTGTTTTTGGTAGATAGTAATACCTTCTAAATGATTTGGCTTAAATATGCTTACTTTTTCTGTTATGACCATCTGTCTGTTGAATTAAATTCGGGATCCCAAATTTAATTTCATATGTATTGGTATAGGAGATCATGCATGTGCTTTATATCGATTTTCAATGGCAAAACATTTGTTTGGCAAAATACTGTTGAAAACACTTTCAGATTAGACCTGGATACCCGTAACAGCTTGTACATTTGGAGTCCTGAGACCCCAAAATGCACTCTCGATACTTTACAAAATGGTCATTGTGTATGTCAATCATGCAGAGAATCTAGATTTTATTTGCAAAATTCATTCATAAGATTTTTATAATGTTCCTGTTTATTGGTTTTAGTGATTTAGCACAGTGAAAGTTGTAAAAACTACGAAATGTAAATACTCCTGTTTTATTTTCATCTTTGATCAATACAAGAGCAAAACTTATGAATAACCCGAGACATAAACATGTAAACAGCCCTGCAATTTGTCTATAAATATTACATGACAAGAAATGTGTTATTCATTGAGCACTTTTTCAAAACATATGTATAAATTAATGGACATACATGAAGTTGACATAGGCAGGGATGTGAGAGTTCCTCTTTTCAGCTGGTTTCCTCATTTTTGAAAATGTTTATGTGATGAAATTTTAACTTTTTCGTTCATTTTAAGCCCATATTTGACCTTTTACTCCAACTTTACGACACTTTTCCTTGTTTTGGTCAACTGGCCTCTCACACTCCTGCATTGGTGAAATGAAATCTAAGATGGATGCATGAAGGATGGCACTTATTGGCAATATATTTCTTTTACGAGACCTATGCTAAGATTTTTGTTTTGGACCAAATGAAATCATATTGATTCAAAATCATTGTTTGTAATGTTAAGTCAATAGGTTAAGAGATAAAATTTCATTTTAATTAAGAAAAATTAGTTGAAACCTTTATCCCAAAAGTTGAGAATTTTGCAAACTGCCAATGGTTGAATGATACAGGAAGTTTGTAAGCGTTACTCCACTATTGACACTTTTGTTATAAGTTACACAAATATTCGGGTACCAGGGTATCCACTGGAAAAAATTAGGAGTATCGGGGCATGAAAATGCCTGAAATTCCCACACCTAGCATTAATGTAATAATGTAAAACCTATATTTCCGACTTGGAAAAGACATAAATTTGTGTTTACTTTTCCAAATTATATCTTATTTCAAATCTATAGATTTAAATGTAGGATTGCAATACATAACTATTTACCTCAGAATTTTTATTCGCTGATACTGAGACTTCTTGTTTCATGTACTCCAATGTTGTATTTGGCCTTTTTATTAGTCCAACTAGCGTAGGCAGTAGGGTACGTAATGTGTAGTCAAAGAAACTGCAATAGGGTCATGTACTGTAAAAAATCAGATATTGAAATCAATGTCAAAAATATATATATTGTCATATCAAATGCATATCAAGGCTGTAACAGCAAAACACAAATTGTAGACATAACAGTGTAATGCTGACAACTTGTTGCCAAGACAGCAGTTCACCTCATATTTGAAGTAGTTTGCCTGTGTCAAGGAGGGAAAAATGCACCCTATGGGAATTCCAAGCAACTATGACAGCACCAGCAGAAAGATCACCTCTCTGAATGGGGAGATGTTTGACAAAGGCTATTATAAGGGCAACAAGTGTTACTTTCACACCAGATTTTTCAATTTTTACCTTTGATGCCTGATACAAAATTCCTGCTACTGCAGCTGTTAGCAAATTTATTTTAGACAGGCTTCATTTGAGCAATTTTTATGACCATACAAACTTAACAGTTCTATAATAATTAATGGTACTCACCTATTCATTTGCTGAGAGAAAAACTGTAACAAGGTGTCCAAATTGATAGAGAATTATGCTTCAGAACTATGCTGAAATGATAAGTGAACAAACAAAAATATAATGATTTTTTACAACACATGGAATAAAACATAACTGTTTCAACAGGCATCATATTTGTGATAGCTCAGCACAAAAAGGGAGGGGTTTCAGATGATATCAGTTTTGATTTTATCATTTTATCTGTTACAGCATTTTGTAAGCTTAAAAATGACACCTTGTTGAATTTGATCAAAGCGATCAAATGTTACAACAGAAATCTGCTGGAAATTTTTATTATTTTCTTTATTTTTTGCTGCCTATTATCTCCAGTTTCTTGAAAAGTGTTCTGTTGCAAAGTGTTCCTTTTCGGGATTAGCCATCCTTCCTAGTCATCACATTTAAGCAAGAGAAAAGCAAGCATTCTATACTATAGCTGAATTCCTACTGAAAATCCAGATCCGTTTCCAACTAGAGAAGCACACTTTACTGAAAGTACAAATTACTTCGTGTATAATCACACTATAGTAATAGCACTGCTCTCACAAAGGTTTTGCTTTTTCCACTTCTTAAGAAATATTTTTTGTGAAAAATAAATCCACTGGTCGGGTCTGGTCTGTGACACCAAAGGTCGTGATTCTACAGCCCTGACCTGGGGCAAGCAGCATTTCCTCCACTATATGAAGTGTTTGTATACTTTTGTGTTGTTTATTTTTTCCCCTTTTCCGTGAAAACGCTATAAACAGTGGGAACTGTTAGGCTGCGATCACATTGAAGTATACGGTATTTGCTATATGCTATTCGATGGCTATATTTTATACAGGCACAGCGAGCTATATGTTTTTTCGAATAGTGCCCTCTTATGTGTCCCGGTAGCATCAAATTCACATGTTTGATTGCATCTATACGAATGCCCAGGTGAAATCGTGCACCGTTTACCCAAATAGTGTAGTTCTATGTGATCGCAGCCTTAGGGTTACTATTGATTTCTATCAGCTAAATCTTTTAATTGGAAACTATTTTTTTTATTAAGATGATGGCCCAGGGGGGCCACTGCCATTGCTCAGTGGATATCATGCGCGACCAAAAATTCACTGTAAAAGGGTATGTTTTTCATGAATGCGCATTGTACTTACGTAAAGCGAATAGGGTGTAAAATCAGGCCGAAAGTGACAAAAAGGGTATGTTTTTCACAACAATACTTGTATAGGGTCTAAAAAATCAATCAACTATGGAGAGATAATAAGAGAATTGATTATTTAGCGGGTAGAATTCAGTGGATATACTTGTTTAGGGTAGCAAATCAGACATGACATACTTGTTAAGGGATGCATTTTCAGACCACACAAAATACTTGATTAGGGTGCTTTTTGGAGCTCCATGGTCGCGGATGATATCCACTGGTCAATGGCAGTGGTCCCCCAAGGATGATGGTAACGTTTTACTCAATGGTAAAAGTTCTACAACATGAAAACAATTATTCAGATTGACATTTTGCATACATGTATTACATACACCATGGCAAACAATTGCACATCCACAAGACAAATTGAGAATAGAAACTACAAAAATGATCAAGTTTATCAAGCCCTCACAGTAATGAAATAATCATTTAGTCTGTAGACTTAAGATCAGAATGAAATTTGATAAGTTTACATGGCAGATTTTACTATATTACTACTAGGTCAAAGATATGGTAAATCCAAAATATTACAGCTAGGGCTCTTACCTGTATCCAGAAGGAAATGTCCTTTAGGCTCTCTCAGTCTCAGCTTTTTACACAGACTCTGGATTTATAGGATAGAGAAGTCCTATTTTCTTTTAAATTTATATCCTAATGTAAAACACAATCAGTGCTACAACTGGGATACTGGATAACAGTATGGTAGATCGCTAGAGTTATTTATAGAAAATTCAATCTCTTACACATACATGCTGTCAGTTGAAATGATTACAGACATTGAAAGATGTATTGACTTGTGTAAGATTTTTTGACAACAGGGAAATCCCAAAGTTTGGTAATACAGTGCACTGACCTACAATCTTGGCCAAAATAGTTGGGACACTTAACCTCCCCGCTCCCCTGCACAATGTTGTTAAGCAATAAGTCTCTATGAACGTGGTGTGTGCATGTGTTCATCGCAACATTGGGTGGTGGGGGAGGGAGGTCCTGGGACAGGGAGGGAGAGAAACTGCGACATCAACATATTTGACCCCACACTCCAATGCACACATAGCTATTTCATTATCACTAAAGTGTCCGAAGTATTTTTGGCCAAGATTGTATTGTAGAGTGGAAAAAATCACCTATTAGATTTACTAAAATGATCATAACTTGAAAACAAAACAAGCCATGGTCTTGATTTTTTCAGAGAATACTTGTTAGACACAGGCCTTTAAAATATATGCTACTTGAATGAAAC
>JXSR01S006825.1:55104-65339 GCA_000969725.1 Ophiothrix spiculata
ACATTTACAAGGAACGAAAAATATTTAGTGTAGCTTTGAGTGACATGGTGTAGTGAAGCGAAACGTTGACCAAAAATGCGTGTTTTTGACATCTCTCCTCATCGAGCGTGAATGCAACGTGATCGCTCAAAGAAGCGTGATCGCTCAAAGAAGCGTACACGCTGAATTGAACGAGTGGCCCTGACTGCATTTAAACCAAACACTGTCCAAATATTTTTCGGACTACACCTTGAACAATCTTTTTTTGCCGAGAACCCTCCTTAATTCCTTGTAATGACTTGCTGATTTAAAAGTGGAGCTAAACCGCTATATTGTTGACAAACAGTCACCACTGTTAGTAATTGTCTGTGTTCTGATGTAAATGTCTTGATATGCTGTCGACGTACAAATGAAAAAAATATGATTCGCAATTTCCCTGTATGCTGGAACCGATAGTTAACTTAAAGAAATAAATATTCCTGTATGAAGCTTTTCGCAAAAATCTTGTGCATAAATGCCATTTGTATTTATTATTCTATTTAAAGCTAGACGGATTTCTTATTTTTAAGATGGCAAAAATTGTCTTAAACCTAATTTATTTGATCTTCTTATTGAACATTAAAATATTAAAACGACCATCAGTAGATGGCAGAGAGTGTCTTAAACCAAATTGATTTGACAATCTTCTTGTCGGACATTTAAATATTAAAACGACCATCAGTATTTCCTTTATCAAGTATTTACAAGCGTTCCGTTTAACAAGTATTGAAATAGACTAAGTCTCGTGAGAGACAAGAACCAAATGTTATACATGTACATAGTAATTACTTGGAAATGTCACTGTTCATCAAGATTCATAAGAATAGGAATAACTACAGATTCATCAAGAGTAGAGACAGTCTGGGCAAAGTCATATGATAAGAACGCAGTCATTTTAGTAATGACTAGACCATCTCCTGGTATCTGTTGAACTGTATCTCTCTTTTTATACAATCTAACTTCCAAAATCATTAAAAACAAACAGTTAAACCTTTTAAAGCATTTTCATATTGAATAGGTCCTATTCTACAAATATAGCTATGAAATTATGAATTCTAATTTTTGCAATTTAAAAAAAAACAGAAAAAAAATTGGCAGATAAAATTTTAAATATCTTTATTAAAATTTTAGAACAGGTCCCATTCAATATGAAAATGCTTCAAAATGTTCTCCGATTTTCACAGGTTGCTCCAAAACTTGATTCAAAGTTAAAGAGTGAATGGATTCCTTTATGGTACAGTAAAGTAATTCATACGCCGTGAATGAATTTATACACAGTAAAGGAATTACGACCTTTCCGGAACTAAATATATATAGTTGTCATTTGTTTGGACTTTTCATTTAGTGCATTTATTGAGGAGTATACTAGTTTAGAGAGGTCTCGTTTTTTGATTTTATTGCGTTTTGCTACTACTGTGGAATGATACTCGATATTTGGTACATTGTACCTTTTTTTAGTTCCGCTTACAAGAGCACAGGACGAAAGGTTGGTTCTTTAGTTTAAGAAAGCCATTCATCAAATGATATTGGCGGTTTCCAATGCAGGAAGAAACCGAAGTGCTCAGAGAAAATCTGCAAGGACAAGTATTGATCGACGACCAAATTCGTGTATGTACAACATATGGGGAATTTAACCAGAGAAGAAACATTACACCATTACACCAACCACCCAAAACGTTCATCCTAAATATTATATATTATGAATTTTCAGTACAGGTAACTAATACATTTATAACTCAGGTGGTTTTTGTTGAGAAATAACAAGTTGCTGTTAATTCTATGCTTAATTTTGATCGTTACCATTTCCAAGTATAGCATTTGGCTCGTGTCCTTCATAAAAATTGTATATTTCAGTAATACGTTTTAAAATTTAAATCTATTATTATCTATCATATTATATTTTTATCAATTAAGCTTGCCTGCGAACTGCATCGTTTAGATCGAGTGTAAACGCGCACGGCCAATATCGTTTCAAAAGTGCTAGAATTAGATCAATCCTACACTGTAAATACGTACGTATACGAGTTAAATTTCACGCAAACAAGGATAGCAACACACGTCGGCTCCAAAAAAACCACGTACGGAAAATCTTAAATCCTCCAAATTACTGTATACATGATTATTCTATACATACACAATTTACAGGTGAATATCGTTTAAGGCTACGGTCCCTAAAAATGTCTCGCTCGGCTGAATGTCATGTTTACTGCAAGTTTTTACCTACTTACACCTATTTTTAGTATACATATTGAATAGAGTCTCTAGTCTATACATGAAACTCTACTAGTGATTTCACGTCCATTATCAAGGTCAAGATGACGCCCAAAGACTACTTCCTTCTTCGCCGAAACCTCATAATTTCATGATGTTCGAACAATTCGACTGGTTTCAAATTTTGAGAAAAAAAAAATCAGAAAATCCGGACGTGAATTACGACTATGTGTTTGCCGGGTTTGAGCTGTGAATTGCCAGTTATAAGTATCTACATTATCTACATTTTGTCTGATATACGCATTAGTATAATTTACTTACAAATTGAGCATTCCAATGAGGTAAAAATTGCAATTTTTATGTAAACAAAAGAAAAATACGGAATTCTAATGTTTATGTTTTAGATTTTAGTTCACGATCTCAACGCTGCCTTGACAGCTCAGCGGTAGATCTCTAGCTTCGTAATGCATGACTAACTCCCGCCATAATCCATGGTTCGAGTCCCCGCAAAGGCAGTGGAAACTATTTATCTTTTCATGATTGAAAAATAGTTAGGATTCACATTTTCCTGAGCATATGGATTCTTCGTACCCTTAATAAAATATCATAGATGTTTTTTTTTCATATAGTACATTACTAGTTCATGGAGTGTATTTTAATCATCGTGTATTCAAAATAACCTTTCGGATTAATTATTTAAGTGTATTGCGGGTTAAAAGGCAAAAGATTTATGTATTGCAAATTTGCCGTCAAGAATCCATTAACCTTAGCGTTTTTCCCCGTTGACACGACGCTTTGGTGCATTAAAGCTGGTTATGAAAGCACTTAATTCGCTGCGTTATAAAATAGCAGAGTCAAAGGGTCAGGGTTTATAGAGAATACTGGATCAATACCACACTGCAAACTAAAAAAGCACCGTAGATCAGACACTTTTGCCAAAATTTTGCATCGCTTTTACCCCACATATGGCAGATGGACTCGCGTTTCCGCTCAAATAGGTTTGCCCAACATTAGGGTAGGGATGTGTGCCCAACAGTGTTATTTGTGTTTTGTCCAACGTTGGTAGGGATGTATACTTCATCAACGTTGGGCGAAATCACCCCCAAATCGCCCAACTTTCTTGCAGTGCATATAAAAATATTGCGTTGTATTTCAGGATTGCGAACATAAAGTATTCGTTTTAATCTTTGACCTGTTAATTTTCAAAAAATTACATTGTTTAGGCTTTCGCCAAGGAAACCCAATGACATCTTAACATCTTTGACTTTTGACATCTTAAACGTTTTTTAAGATGTCACATACCGCCGGGGACCATTCCACGTTCACCACAACCCTATTTTTGTAAATTGAGGGGCTTTGAAGGATCATGTTTTTGACCCATCATTACACGTTACTTGCTTTAATCTTTTGTACCGCTGATTTTGATATTTCACCGGTAATAAATCATCCAATATTTAGTCCACAACCCACAAGTTACCATTTTTCATGCTTTGAAGGACAGGAATATGCCTTGAGGGTATCATTGTGTCCTTCACAACCCTCAAAGTAGACCACATAGTAGTGGGTGGGCTAAATATTGGATGATTTATAACAAGTGAAATGTCAAAATCAGTGGTACAAAAGTTTAAGGCAAGGAACATGTAATGTTTTGTTGTTGCCCCCTTACCAGTACATGAGAAAATTGACCATATTTGGAGTTACATTTCACACCCAACAAGATAACCTATCAAATCTGACCAAAAGCAACAAAAGTTTCCAGATATTTTCATTATAAACGGACCTTTACGTAAGAAAGTGGTAACAATATTTTTATTCCAACTATAAGAGAAACCGTGTAATTTGTATTATTAGACAATATTGTATAGATAAAATAAACTCCCCGATTAAAGCAAAAATATCAGGAATAAAGATTTACAATGTATAGAAGATTTTGATAAGTTAAGATGTTGACATTTCTCTTTAAGTGAGTTTCGAATACCTCTACGCATCAATATCCCTTAAGACTCTGTCACATATCACCGTGTAGAGTCCTAACGTACGAATAACGTACACAAGTTTCACATTATGAAAGTGTGCCAAACGAACCATCACCGTATGGATAACGATTTGAACGTATAAATAACGGAAAAACCGCATGGATAACACACTTCTAATGAACACATGACGAACAGCATTGTATATATAATTAAAGGCTCTGCCAGACATCACCGTATAGAACAAAACGTATGAATAACGTACTTATTCCCACTATTGTTTGTTTGTCCGTTATGTATACGTCCAACTCATTATCCACACGGTGGTTGTCCGTTTTGCACACGTTCAGTTTGTGAAACGTTTGTACGGTAGGCGTACGTTTGGCTGTATACAGTGATGTGTGAGTCCTTAACGGAAAAACGGAAAACAAAAGAATAGCAGAGAATGTTTGTCCTACAATTACTGCCGTATTTAAAATTGAATTTTGCATCAGTGCATGCTCAATGTCATCTATAATAGAACATAAATCAATACACATTATTCCCCGTAATATGTCTTTTTAGATTCATTGCTACTATAATAGTAAGGGCCAAATCATAGTCGGCCTCCAAACAACAATTTTCCTATCAAACATTTTGTCGTGACGTCAAAATGACGAGTGACTCCAAACAAAATAACTTCAACACCGAGTTGAGACCAAATAAAACTTCGCGCTAGATTGCGCATGTTATTAAATTGCCATATATACATTGGACCAAATGTTTGTTATCCGTTCATAGTTTAAATTTTCGATGGTTAATATTTGCTGACGTCACGACCAAATGTTTGGAAGGACAAATTGTGTTTGGAGGCCGACTATGAGTTGGCCCTAATTCTATTGTCGGTAAAACAAAATGATTCCTATCTTGTTATTAACACACAGAGACAC
This sequence comes from Ophiothrix spiculata, assembly GCA_000969725.1. Classification (NCBI taxonomy): domain Eukaryota; kingdom Metazoa; phylum Echinodermata; class Ophiuroidea; order Amphilepidida; family Ophiotrichidae; genus Ophiothrix; species Ophiothrix spiculata. The sequence continues at coordinate 60,236 of JXSR01S006825.1, forward strand.
ATGTGCCTTGAGTTAAAATCAAGAAAATACGGTATATTTACATCGTATGAGACATTCATTTTTCAACATCTGAAATTAAAGTCTTTGAACAGGAATCGGACCATGATAAATAGGCCACTAATCATACCATATGGAAAACTTTACACTTGAAGTGCCAGACTGTACATTTTCCCTTCAAATGATGAGATCAATCTTTTCACGAAGCAATAAATCTGATATGTGATACCTAAAGCTAGATTTGTGACACGAATTTCAATAAATGTCTAAAAGATTTTGTTTAAAACTTACGGCCATACGTTAAGAAACTATTCTATAAGCATTAAAAGGTACATTTGACACAATCTTTTGCAAAGTTTGACAAAGGGGTGACGTTTGCTTTTAACTTAACTAAACTTCAACTGAAATGAAATAAGTTTTGAGAATGGATTAAAAACTTCAGTCCATTTTTTTATACTGTTCTTCAAACTTTCTGTGAAGTAAAATATGACATCTCAGTTAAAAATGAATAAATGTCTCTTTAAAACATAATGACAAACAAACAAGAAAACAAACACAAATCAAAACAAAAACAAACAAACAAACAAAACAAAACATACAAACAAAAAAGAAAGCATGAACTTTTTTCGACGTTTTAATGTAATACTTTTCACTGAGGCGATTGTGTGTATAACATTATATATAAAAATACATTCCTGATTAAAGCAAAAATATCTAGAACAAAAAAATTACATAAGGTTTACAATTTCTATATAGGAAAATTAAGGATGTTAACATTTACCTGCTTTTAGCAGTATTTTGCAAAGTGAGTTTCGATTACCTCTAAGCATCAATTTCCTTACACTAAAAACGGAAGACAAAAGAACAGCATATAATATTTGCCTTGCTATTACTGCTGTATTCAATATTGCATTTGGATAAGCGATGCACAATGATATTTATCTGGAAGATAAATCAATACATATTATTCCCCGTATTTTGTCCTTTTAGATGTATTGCTACGATAGCGGTAATACTATTGTCGGTGAAGAAAAATCTTATTATTTACACACACAGACGCACCCGTCTTAAAGTAAAGACTTGTTTTTTCCCAAAATCTGAAATTGATGCCCTTGAACAGGAATTGGACCATGGTAAATTGACCACTAATCATATCATGTGGCACTCGTTTACACCCGACGTGTTATACTGTGCATTTCCCCTTCAATTGATGAAAATGATCTTTTCACGAAGCAATAAGTCTGATAAGTAATACCCAAATCTAGATTTGTGACACGAATTTTAATAGGTGTCTACATTTTTTTCGATTTTGTTTTGAATTCTTATGGCAATGCATTTAGAAACTATTCTATAAGCATAAAAAGGTACATTTTACACAATCCTTTCCAAAGTTTGACAAAGGGATGACGTTTGCTTCTAACTTAACTAAACTTTAAACGAAATGAAAGAAAAATTGAGAATGGGTTAAAAATTTCATTCCAGTTTTTGTACTGTTCTTCCAACTTTCTGTGAAGTAAAATATGATGTCTTGGTTAAAACTGAATAAATGTTCCTTTAGATAATTATAGTGAAAAACAAACAAGCAAAAAAAAAAAAACAACATCAAAACAAAAACCAAAACAAGCAATCAAACAAACAAACAAACAAACAAACAAACAAAAAACAGGAAACATTAACCTTTCTTTGACGTATTAAATTGTACGTAATAATACTTTTCACTGAGGCAATTGTGTGTAGAATATTATGTGTATAAATAACAATACATTCCCCGATTAAAGCAAAAATATCTAGAACAAATAAATAATATAACATTTACATTGTATACATGTATATCATTTTAAATATTATGAATGTTGACATTTCCCTGCTTTAGCAGTGGTTTTCAAAGTGAGTTTCGATTACCTCCAAGCATCAAAATTCCTTACACTAAAAACGGAAGACAAAAGAACAGCACAGAATGTTTGCCCTGGTACAGGGCGTCTCAATAAAAGTGTAACACTCGGAAATTGCTTGTTTTTGGCATGAAATAGTGTCCTAATTTATACAAATTTGATGCCAAATTCAAGATAAAGGACCTATATTTCCAGTACAATTTACCCCATCACGATAGCTTTTGTCAATCTGAAGATATACGCAATTGATTGCAGGTAAACGAAATCCACTCTGTGGCACTTTTCAATATAGCGATAGAAACATACGTTTCTGAATAACATTGTCAAACAATAGCATTGTGTAAAATAACAGCATCCGTAAAGCCACTGCAAATCTAAGCGGGTGATTCTATTGAATGGGGATCTCTGGATGTCGGCTAGAGGGTTGTGTCTGGCGGAGATGGTGGGATCCGCTTGGAGAGCACGTCGAACTCTGTCAATATTCAGCTGTGTTCTTGCAGTTTTTGGTCTCCCGAATTACAGAGTTCAAGTTTTGACTGGTGGCATAGTTAACATACTTCTGGTAGTTTCTTGTCACCGTTTGACGAACAGGTAATTTCTTACCCGGAAACTGCAACTGAAATTGTCTGATGACTTCTGCAGCGTTTCGCGTTTCATGATACTGCAACACCATGAACACTCTCTCATCAAGAGTAAACTGCAACTGTTGCCCATTTCCTGCTGCCATGTTTCTTTTTCAGGCACCAACACCCATATGACAAGATTGCTAAAGATCATGATGAATGCACTTTCTGCATGAAAGGATAGTTACATAATTGATATAATAAGAACAAATCAAGTATTACAAAACAGTTTTCACACATTTTACACATGTTTCATTGCTATTGTTTGAAAATGTTATTCAAAACCGTGTTTCTATCGCTTTATTGAAACAAGCAATTTCCGAATGTTACACTTTTATTGAGACACTCTGTATTACTGCCGTATCTAACATTGTATTTGGATCAGTGATGCTCAATGACATTTATCTGAGAGATAAATCAGTATACATTATTCCCCGTAATATGCCTATTAGATTCATTGCTACGATAGCGGTAATACTATATTGTCGGCTAAGAAATCTCTTATTATTCACGCACAGAGACTCATTTTCCTTGCAGTGAAATGTGTTATATGTTTTTTTTTACATCTGAAATTGATGTCTTTGAACAGGAACTGGACCATGATAAATAGACCACTAATCATATCATACGACTCACTTTTACACTGTAAGTGTCAGACTGTGCATTTCCCTTTAGTTGATGTGAGCGAGCGAAGATCACGAAACATAAGTGATACCAGAAGCTAGATCTGTGACACGAATTTCAATTAATGTCTAAAAGTTGTTTGTTGTTTTGTTTAACATTTTTATGGCCACAAATATTCTATCAGGTGCATCTGCATTTTACATAACTGAGCAAAAGGCTTATTTTTTGGAAGGTTTTGACGGAGGAGTGACTTTACTTCACAATCACTACCTAAACTTCAACCACAAAAGAAAATAAATACAATAATAATTAAAAAATGGGATATTCATGAGTAAGCAATCAAAACTTGTCAGTAAACTTGCCATTTCTCCGTCTAACACGTAAACAAGACAGTAACGTTAATAGCAATACTATATTTTCAGTCAAAATATATTTCATTGCTCATTTGTACGTACAGAGATACTTGGGTATTGAATTAAAATCAAAACTAAAGGTTGACTTTATTGTCTTACAATTCTGGTATCTTTTACAATCTAGTTCAGAACGTCTTTGAAAAGGAAATAGACCATGGTAAAGTGAATCAGTCATATTGTAATTTTACATTCGAAGTGTCAAAAGACTGCATTTTGACTCTAGTTAATAATGAACTATTGTATTATATTTCAGACATTTTTTTTCTAAAATATGAAATCAAACGTCATTGAGAAGGAACTAGACCATAGTAAATAGAACACTGCTCATATCATATTACGACTTTTGCACTCAACGTGTATTGAGCGACAGATTTTGCGTTTTCACTACGTTAAGCTAGAACGGTGACATAGATTTCAATAATGACTCTAGAAGGAATTTTTGTTACCCAAGTATTTTCATGTAAGAGATTATTCTGTTGGCATAAAATTCAAAACGATGTTTCGAAAAACATCTGGTTTTTTTTTAAAGATAAATAGTCTTTTATACTGCTTTGATAAAGGAGTGAGTAAGTAACTTATATCATAATGTTCATTTTTTCGAATGCGATAAGTTAGCAAACCAAGTTAAAACATACGTGATCTTAATGAAAGGGATGAGTTGACTTAACAAACGGCTTATACGTCATTTTGTACTTGGCAGAAAATGGCAAAACTGCTAGGACATCAAACTGTTTTTTGTTTTCATCATGTGTGATAAGTTGGCGATAACCGTGAGTAGTGTAACTTTACTCGTTTTTGCCTGGACAATTGTAGGAGTTGGGCCGAAGGGCGTGGCTGATTTACCGACGAGAAAATGCTACAGAACAAACGCCGAATTATACCATATGAGATTTCAAATGTACCCAGAGTTCAAATTTGAGTTCTACCCCTCAGTTACTAATGTTTTGTATGCTCATAAAACGAAATTCTTGCATAACCGTGCCAACAAATTGCCCAACAAAACAGCTGTTTTATATATTTGCTTACTTGCTATGTTACAATCCGGGGACTGCCACCCAAACCCTGGTCCAGCAAGTAACCGCTCTAATGCTAACCATGAGCCTAAATTTCCTTGTTATTTATGTAATTCGGCTTGCTTGTGGGGTGAACGCGCTGTGTGTTGTGATGGCTGCGATGGATGGTATCACGTTGAATGTATGGGGATGGGTTCTGCTGTTTACAAGGCTTTAGAGCAGCACAGTAACATCTCGTGGATTTGCTGCAATTGTGGTATTCCCAATCTTGCGTCAAGTCTTTTCTCATCTGGTTCGATCAACTTATCAAACAGTTTTTCCAGCCTTAGTACAGTCGACGAGGATGCCCATCCAATGCAGTCACCACTTGCAACATCATCACCCAAACAAACCTCAAAGAGGGAGGAAAATTATAATGGACACACACTAATGAGAACAACCTCACCAAAATCAAATAATACAGCCGAACCTCCAAATAGAATCATTGAAAAATCTGAGTCAGTCAAACCGTACAAACCGATGAAGGCCTTGGTTATAAACTT
>JXSR01S006825.1:68044-81404 GCA_000969725.1 Ophiothrix spiculata
CCCAGTCTGGGATCCACATACACAGAAAAATATCAACCAACTGGAGGCTGTGCAGAACAGGGCAGCAAGATTTGTAACTGGGGACTATAAACGTAAAAGCAGTGTATCAGCTATGAAATCTAATTTGAACTGGGAAAGCCTGGAACAAAGACGACAAGTGTCTAGAATTGTAACTTTCCATCAAGCACTTGCGGGCAACCTGGCCATCCCAGTACACGACTCCTTGCAACCGGTCACGAGGAGCCTTCGCCACATTCCACGAACCATTGTCAACTGGAACAATTTACCCAACCACATCACTTCAATAGAAGACAAGCAACAATTCAAGGAAGCAGACAATAACCACATAACTCAATCAATCCAATAACTGTTCATTTTATTCACTCTCTCCGCTCCAATCAAATCATCAGCGCACCCTGCACGGTTGGCCCCTATTTAGGGGTGTTGTGCAGAAAACTGACAAGACAAGACAAGACTGTGTCGCGAAATTTCTGGTGATGACTTTAGTAATTCTGTTCCAATATGTATTTTAAAAATAAGGTGTAATTTACACAATTCATCAACTAGAGAACAAAGATGTCATAAACGCGGTTAATTTCGTAACTTGTACAAATAAAGCCAAAGTGGTTGACTTGGTTTATCTTGCACCACATTTAAAGAAGTATACAATTTTCTATTGCATTATTAAACGGTTACAACTATTTAAATGGTATAGATTTAGATTTTTTTTTTCAAGATGAGTTGTCTCTCCTCCTCGTTACTATTTGGTTACGGCAAATATGGTTGACTGCAGATTTTGAAAATAATTGAAAACCCTTAAATGCCATAGGTCACTTTTTTCAGTCGATAAACCGTTCGGAAAAATAAGGGGTGGTCCGCCTAGGAAGACGAGGTTTAATGAGTTCTACACAGAAAAAAAAGAGAGCCTCACTTGAGCCATAACGTGTCAATACACGGACAAAATGACTCACTTTCTGACAGTTTTGGAGTCATTTTGTCCATAAAATGCAACACTATACGTCGAATGACACCCTGATCACATAACCAACGGCCACCGACCGGTGTCTGGTAAGCCAAAAGAAGCCGCAACGCCTGTATGATGTCTGTATGATACTGGTGAATGCTTACGAGCTCTTGCGATGCCTGGTCGGTCACCAGCCGGTTGCCGGTCGTCATTTAGACCATAACTGAAGACGCGTCGTATACAAGCCGCAAGGTTTTAACTCTAATTAAATTTAAATTCTTGCGACATGCTTCCGACGTCTCTACGGCTCACAGACACCGTCCGGTCACCCATCGGTCTCAAGTCGGTGTGAGATCGGTGTCCGCTGAATTCTTCCCGGTATGACGTCGTAAATACATCGTAACCTCACTGCAAAGTTATGAGTGAGTTAATGCATGATTGTGTGTTTGGCAAAATTGTCCCATTCTTGCAATACCTTATTTACAAGAACGGCGCAATTCTACCAATAGATACAATACTGCACCTTGATGAAGGTTATGTGACCAGGGTATGAGTCAAATGATTTTCTTTTTTCTGTGTATTTGAGGAATTTGAATAATACTGTTTTATTCCAAAACCATGCAGAGGCCATTTTGTTATGAAAATATAAGAATAACGAAATTGGCGTGAAGAAAAAGCATCTCATAAACTTGCATGTATTTATATTACATTCTGCAACAGACATTGTTGATAAAGTCATGTTTGTTATACATTATTTGTCTAGACAACAGGTTTCTCTATACATATTATATGCATCAATTTCAACGCCTTGCATATTATTCAAACTGTATGTTTATTAACTCAGAGATATTTGTAAGTTCTACAGCTATTCCAGATATTCTATGTACTTGCTTTATTTTCCAAAACAGAATAATGCTCAACTTTCAAATGTAAATGTTAAAGTAACAAATCTGATGTGAAAGAGATGAATGTGCTATTTATTAATATCTTCAACATAGTTATACGACATGAATTACTGCCAAAACATTTAACTCGATTTAGTGGCAATTTCATCAAAGACCTTTGACATTTTAACTCTCTTCTTATTGCTCATTTACTGTTTCATTGTTATAGAGTATATTATCGTCTTACATTTCAGAAATTAAATTCTGAATGGGACATCTTTTTAAGGAACTGGACCATAGTAAATAGGGTAACGATCATATCATATAGCACATTTTGCACTCAAAGTGTGTTAAGCGTCAGACTGTGCATTTTCTCTTTATATTATTATCCGCGATTGTGTCACGAAGAGATTCTTCTGAGCGTTACATAATCTAGAGATGTGGCACGAATTTCAATAGTGTAAACCTTCTATTTTCTATTATTATGTAGAATACTAGTATTTCAATATTCGCCTTGCATCTAAGCGTCAATTTTCTAGCTGAAAGTGTCAAACTTGATTTAGAATATCAAACATCCATTACTTTGTATCCGCTGGCGTGTTACCTTTTACAGGTTGATTCCGTTAATGTAACATTAAAGATTTGCAGTGAAAAAGCAGTGAGAAGCTTTTGCGTTTTTATGCTACGGGAAAAAAACCTTAGGGGGTTGCAGCCACCCCCTGGTTAGACGAGAGTTAATATTCTTCTGCGAATTGACAGACCATTCATATTAATATTGGATACTTAAACGTTTTGTATCTTTCCAGGACCCTTATGAAAATATCGTTTCGAGAAGGGGGGGACGGTGTTTGCTTGGGCTATCTCTGGATTCACAGAACTTTTTAAAGTAATTTTTCGATAAAAGGACAAAGTGTTGTGTGGTGTAAATTACGTTTGAGTCTCGTATGTACTTTTTCATACAGCATTACGGCATATCTGACATAAATTTGTCTATCTGATAAACATGACAGGTAATAAACAAAACAGAAAAAACAGTCTGTCTTTTATTGCTTAAGTTTCTTTCCACTCAAAAACAGACAAAACAGTCTGTCTTTTATTGCTTAAGTTTCTTTCCACTCAACTTCATAATATCAAGCAGGTATTATTAATATTGTCTTTCAAGATTGTTCAATATTGATACTGACATGACATGCCTTTCTAATAAAAACATCACACTTCATTTAAAAACGTACTCCTATATACACACACATGTCGGGGTTTATATTTCTAATAGCAATGGGACATTAAAATAACCGACATCACTGAATACACTTTTGAATATACACAATTATAGTCTCATTCTCATGTAATTTATGTTTTTTCCAAAAAAATGATAAATTTTATTCTTACAAAAAATAAAAGAGGAAAACATTGTGACACATTACACCAAAAGGTACAAGGTCCACTGTTAACGAAATTCAGATATTCATGGCATCTCAAAAGGTAATTGTAAGTTAATGATACCTTGCTTGTGAACATTAAAGTTGGGTTTTGAAGTTATCATTGTTGTTATGATGAGTCGTGAAAAAAAATGTTCTTAGTATATTCTCTATAATTTACAGGTTTAATTTGCAAACATCTCAAAATTTGCACTTCCGACAACGCGTCACATTTGATAGGTATGATGTGTCAGTACATGTTTTATGACAGGTTACATCACATGTAAACACATCCCTGTGTTTGAGATTCTGGTTTAAAAGTGAAGACTTGCATGAGAGCATGAAGTATATACTTTAGTCCACATTTGGTCAAATTGAGTTATCACTGCATGGTATCATGGTCTTCTAGGGTCATAAAACATAGTAAATACCTTTTTATTCAAAAAAAATGTCTAAAGTCACTTTTTGATGGGTATATTATTGCACGAACCCCAATTTGAGCGCAAAAAGTACTTTTAAAAATCCAAAATCGATATCTCTTTCCAGTATATTTTACAATACTTTAAAAGTTTCAAGGGCTATAACTCAAAACTGTGAAAAGCTGGGACAATTTGTAATATTTTGAAAAAAACATCGTCATGTAAGAGCAAGAAAATTGTATCTGCAATAGCTGCCATTTTGTATAATGTCCAGCCTTGGGTCAGTGGCTATCATTATATATAGCAACATACATTACAGATACGACTTTCTTGCACTCACAAGACGAACAGATTGATAAATGAAACCCAGATCACATTGCATTTATTAGATAACAACGGCGATATTTCAAAAGCAATGATACACATCCAAAGGAAAACAAATATGCATGAAGCAGATGAATCTTTAAAATTTAGGTAAAAGCTAGAATTGGGTACTTCATGACTCTGGGTTCCGAAAACAAGGTTTTCATAGTGCAAAGCGTTGGCGGCTAAGTGTTGATAAGGAGACGCCTGAATTGAAAATATCAAAATGTTGGCTGCTAATGTTAAACACTTTTTGGAAATTGAATACATGAAGAGTTGACTTTTAAATGCTTTGTTCCATTTTGCACTTTTTCAGAAAAGGGCAAAACAACTTGATATCAAAATTTTAGTAATCCTGTACGAATATGTCTTTACAAATAAGGTGTAATTTAGATAATTCACCAAATAGTTTCTCATTAATTGACTATTGGTTTTTTGTTGAAAATAGACGTAAGCCGTTTTGCAGGACACAATTAGGTCGCGCAAACTGTCGTTCGGTCAAAACGAACGTAAATTCTTTTGTTATTCATGAGTTACCCATGCGGATATTCATGAATAACAAAAGATTATGAGGCTGTTTTCCGTTCGGTTTGACCGAACGAGAGTTTGCGCAACCTAGCTATTATCAAATTTCAACTTAAAGGTGTAGGTTCCTATTTTAGTATGTGTATAATTTATTTTCAACTGATTGACCTTGACCTATGGAATGCATTGTGCAAAGTTTCAACCTTGGCCTGTGTCTTGTTTTCTGTTGAGAGACAAAAGAAAGTATGAAACCCTGGGGATGAGGCTGTTATGTAAATACAAAAGAAATGGAAAATAGGTATACCAATTATTTTACATTTTATGCTATATCTCAAAACCTATAAAGAATTTGGAGGTGAAATTTTGGATTTACAATCAGAAAAATACGAGCTTTCAGTTGGCATCACAAATTATACTACTTCCGGTTGAGCCCCGGGGAATGATAATGTGATCGGAACCTACACTTTTAACGAACAGATTAATACATGAAACCAGATCACATCGCCTTTATAATATAAAGTTCTATATAACAACGCCGATATTTCAAAAGCAATGATATGGTGATTATACATCCACAGGAAAACAAATATGTATGAAGGAGAAATCTGAGGTTTAATATACCCTTCATGAATCTTTAAAATCTAGGTAAAAGCTAAAATTGGGTACTTCATTACTCTGGGTATACAAAGCGTGGGCGGGTAATGATACGGAGACGCCTGAAAATTCAGTCTCTTAGTTTGCAAATATCAAATTTTGGGTGTTAGAGAAAAGCACTTTATGGAAATTGAATATATAGTTTAACTTATTAAAAATGTGGCTTTCATTTGGTATAGATAATCTAGGTGGAATTAAAGCTACATAAGTATGAATTTTAGTCATTTTCTGACAAGTTTAGTAATAGAGGGGTAATCGCACTCCTTCAACGTAAGAAGTTGTGCCATTGTAACCCTAACGTGAGATCTCCTCCTTTTCTAGCCTAGCTCGCCTCAAAAAGAGTTGTGTTTTTAACCAGGATTCATTCGTTATCTCTCAAGAGCTATAATCCACCATTAGCAAGCCAACGAAGAGTGGCTGCCTAAGCAATAATTTGAATTATGAAAACTTCCCGAACTGAAATCATTACCCGATTTTAGTACTTTGTTTGGGTACCACAATTGTTATTTTCACACTCCGCTTTGAATTTCTGATCGTTTTAATCAAAACGTTGGACATTTAAGGCAAATGACAAGCAAATTGCATGTTGATGTCCGTGCTAACACGCCAATAAATTCATCAAGAATTACAGTTTCACCATCAGAATTAATTGAAAAGTTATCTCTTCCAATGATTGGGTTTAAGGTAACATTGCTAGTATCAACACATTGTTACTGCAAGTAACACTTATCCAAAGTGACATATTACACTCATTAGCGCGGAGAGCCTAATAGGGTTATATGGCCATAACATGAGACTGTTTTGCTTATAGCGTACGTGTGTACTTGAAACACGAGTAGCATTTTATATGCATCAAACAGTGAGTTATCAATAAACAATGCGCGGCAACATGTGGAAATTATTTAAAAGATAATGTTGAGAAAAAAATATGTCATACGTCAAGATGCGTACCATCAGATGTAGATATCGTTTAAAACTTGGTATGAATAGTAAAATAAGGGTTTTTTACGGGGGTGGGGGTGGTGGTGGGTGTGTGTGTGTGTGTGTGTGTGGGGGGGGGTTATGAAAATTATATACAATAAATATTTAAGATTTGGTGACATAATTGAGCATAGTGGGAGCTCGTGTGGTCTAGTGGAATTATAGCGCAGGACTCCGAATCAGAAGGTCGCGAGTTCGAGCCCCGCTACGGTCAACGAGTTATGTTCTTGGGCAAGGTATTTAATCTTAATTGCCTCATGGATAGTTACTAGGAATATAGTCAATAGCGCCGTAAATTGTAGAAGGCTGTTAGTTGGCAGTATTTTAGTGGTAACGGAATAAATGTGAAAGCGCTTTGAGGAGATTTGATCTTCGTATTAAGCGCTATATAAGCACCAGTATTTTATTTAATCGCAGACATCAATCTGAACAGAATTGCAAAGCTTGACGCTAAACAAACTTTGATTGCAAAATGCGCAATTTTATTAGGTCCAGTTCAAGCTTAACCCTTGCGTCCTAAGCTATTTTTGTAACACTCCAATAGTTTTGTTTTGCTATTAAAAGAAAGGTTTGATCCTCTCCTATCCAACGATACCAAGATCATCAAATTCGGCCAAGGCGTTAAGTTAGTACGACGTCATAATGTACTTTCGGATCAGTAAATTACGCAAAATTGAGGACCCTAGAACCAGAAGGGAGTTAAGTCACATTGAGTACAAACTGAGAAAATGGCACAAACATCATATCATTTGTGTTGTCTTGAATGGTATTGCTGTGTCTCGCAGTGACTCTTACGCATGCTCTGATCATCAAATTACTACAAAACGTTTACAGAATGTAGAAATGAGAATTCTGTAGCAGGAAATTGATAAAACTCAATTTTCAAGATTTTGTGACTTAACCCCCTTTTTGTTCTATGGTCCTCAATTGCATTTTGGCAAAAATGGCTACCAAAATCAAAGTTCTAAATATCGGATTGTTATCGAGTTTTTATAATAAAGAAGGGAAATGATTATTCTAACATGTCTTGTAAGTTTGAGTCCTATAGCATGCATACATTTTTCAAAATGGCGGCTTAACAATTTTCGGGATTTCGCCAACCCCCACCCCCCCCTCCCTCCACACCCAAACTTTGACAGCCTACCCTTACCCCACCTAAGCTGGTACCCCCTATTTTTCATCATAATGACCGCAAAGAATTTAAAAGAGATAACCCAAATGCTTGGGGTCGGTTGCTTTTGCGTTTTTATAGAGCTGGAAAAAACTTAGGGGGTTGCATCAACTCCACCCCCTAGGGAGGACGAGGGTTAAAGAAAAAATGTCTGAAAATTAAGACGATAAAATATGGTACGAATTATCCATAAATGAAGGGCACATGTATGGCAAAGTGCATGAACAAATCGATAATCATTTTATTGTTTACCTCATCTTGTTTTAGCAAGCGATTATTTCCAGTCAATAACTAGCCATGCATACATGGCACACAAGACGGCAATGACTACTACTTGTTTCAATAATCTGTCTCACAAACAGGAAGTTCTCAGAGAAATGAAACGACCTCTGATGATTTTCAAAAATAATTTATGTTAATCGGTGTATTTAGACTCTTCTTTAAGACCCCCTCCTGGTCTTTTAAAACAATCTATCTCACAAACTGGAATTCTTCATAAAATTAAAACGACCTATGATGCAGTGTATCCTTTGACTGACCTCGACTTTGAGCAAAGGGATGTCCAATTGTCCATGGTCCAAATGTGTTCGTGGCAGCGTCAAGGGTTCACCAATATGGCAGTGATCTTTAAAATGGGCTCGATGACCTCAGACGACTTTTTGATCATTTTTGGTATTTGACCTTGAAATATCATTTTAACCTTGACTGACATTGACTTTAGGTCGATGGCTATCTATTGCCCAATTTTGCCCCCTGTAGGATCAAGGGGTCACAAGTTATGGGCAATGACCTTGAAATAACAACGGATGACCTCAAGTCGACTCTTTGATTATTTTTAGTATTTGACCTTGAAATAACATTTTGACCTTGACTGACCTTGACCTTGGGTCGAGGGCTATCCATTGCCTAATTGAGGTCCTTGTAGGATCAAGGGTTAACAAGTTATGGCAGTGACCTTGAAATGACCACGGATGACCTCGGGTCGACTTTTTGATCATGTTTGTTATTTGACCTTGAAATAACATTTTGACCTTGACTGACCTTGACCTTTGGTCGAGGGCTATCCATTGCCTAATTTTGGTCCTAGTAGGATCAAGGGTTAGTAAGATATTGCAGTGACCTTGAAATGGCCATTGATGACCTTGGGTCGACTCTTTGAACATTTTTGGCATTTGACCTAGAAATGACAAATGGTAGTTGAAAATTCTGTCAAAAATTTAATTTGACCTTGTTGCCCCCATTCGATCCCAGACATTTTGGCACCCGATAACTTTTGTAGAGGATATCAAGACAATTCATGTACCAAAGTTTGATGAAAATACATTTTCACCTTGAGGAGTTGAAAGATTTTTAGTGGAAATCATCTTTTTGCCCTAAGTTGACCTTGGATGACCTTGGACCCTTGTTGATCAAAACATATGATGGGGCTGGCCCGTTGGTACCTTGGACCAAGTTTGGTTAAGATCCGACAAGTCATGACTGAGTCACAAGTCAAAACGTGATTGACAGAAAGAAAGAAAGAAAGAAAGAAGAAGAAGAATTTGTCAAAAGTAGAACAAGACGGCCGGCAGCCGTCTTGTAAGAAAGCTACCTTTAATCATTTGCATTGATCAATTATTTTAAAACCAACTAAAATGCAATTGGACTTCGTTAATACAGAATCTCAACAAAAAGCTAAAGGCTGTCACGAAGAAGATAATTTCAGACACGATGTCCTTTAATGCCCATAAACTATAGTCTCCCACACTGGAAAGTATAACATAAATATCTAGGACAAACACATTTTACTTATGGATCACTCATATATTTCAGTCACGATACTTAATACCTAAAATTATTATAAATGTAGCACAGATAGATAGAAAAGTGTAAGACAGTGATACAACTTATGTGTATATCAAAAGTTTATTGCACACTAAAAATAAGAATGCATAGTAAGGGGCTGCATTATTTGTAAATGCAACCGCTACCTTGAATGTTTGTTTACATTGTCCAATAAATTTTTGGTTTGGCTATTATATAAAAATGAAAATAAGGGGATCTATTGTATGGATCGCTGACACATGATAAAAAGTATGTTATCATTTAACGGAAACTTTTAAGAAGTGATAATGTAAGCAAATCTGAAGATAACATGCCTTTTAATTCTAGTAGGGTCTTAGTATCATAACACGAATTCGTGATTTTATGTTATGATGCTATATTGGTCATTTCTAAAGATCTCTTAGTCGGTATATGAGGGGTGTTTAATAAGTTCGTGAGATGATAATTTAGTTTGTATTAATTTGTTTTAGTGCTCGCCTGGATCGATTGATCCTTTTCAAGTTTCAAGTAAATATCTCCTTTCGTTTTCACAGTCCCAATATGCTATCTCTTGAATTTGTCAAGGGCAAAATTGTCTAAATATTAATTTTGTTGTGTCTGTTAGTCAATGTTTGTGTTAAATTCATAAGCAGGTCATATGTCCATGAGTTGGCCTTCCCCTTTAAGGCTTAAAAGACGATACAAACATTTATGATGCTAAGAACTCCTTCAAACTCCTTGAAATTTTCACACAAACAACTGCGAAAAGAAGCTAAATGGCAACAATGTAGGCAAGGATAGCGTCTTGTAATAGTTAATTTGAGTTGATTAATACCTTTATTTGGGCGTAATACTAAGTTGGTTTTGCATAATATTATTTTCTCTTTAAAATCATACCAAAATTTTGACATTTCGTTGGTTCATTGAAAAGTTGTGACTAAATATGACGCACATTTAAATAGTCACTCAATTGGGGTTTAATTCTTAATTTCTTAAAAGGCTATGAAATTGCCTTTAAAAGGACCTGCATTTATCGTAACAGTGCATTTTTGTCAAAAAATAATAAATGAACCTATCAAACAGCGGTGCGCAGATAGTGTACATCGCCTTATAACTATGCACAATGTCAACGTGTAAGCTGACTATCACTCCCTTTGAAAGATTGCAAAATCACAAAAGAAAATGAAAGTAAATTTACCATTTTTGGACAACTATACTTTCAAAATTAGTTAGGAGTTATAAGGATTGATAACTGTAATTCAAGAAAATAATATTTCACACATTTTTTGCACTCGTTCATTTCTTGACGATGGTGATGTTTGCTTTGAAAGTAATTATTATTCTTTGTTATCCATCCTCCATTAGAACTGTACTTTTTCTGCCAAAACAAATGTTCGCAATACGTGGCGCGATGTTGTTATTGTCAACTTTGTAACCACTTTCATATCACTATTCATAGGTCGAGACTTGAGACTGAATTTTAGTTATGTAATACGACATACCGTCAGTAGTCTTTGATGTCTTTGCATCATATCTCTTCATGGCCCCGAGTCATGATTAAAGACTATGCAGGCTAGACCGATATCGGTGAAAACTGAATATCAAATTTCTTTAGTACCGTGATTTAAATTGAAAGCACGAAAAGCATTTTGCTCTTTTCCAATATACAATGCGACATTCAACATTTACAAGGACTTAATACATTTAGCTAGGAGGATCTTGTTTACTCTATATCAACTTGCGACAATATATCTGTGCTCCTAAATTTTACCTAAAATTGAACTAGGCTTAAAACTATCGCATCATTAATCAAGGTTTATGATAAACATGATAAAGTGACTCTGGAACAATTATAAACATAAATTAAAAAACAAACAAACCGTAAGTATTCGAATTAATACTTTGATTATGAAACAAAGACATATTATAGTTTACTGAGGTTATTTGTTATCATCGCCATAGTGGAAATACACAACCTGTCACTTAATAAACATTGTTTGTTTTAAAAATTAGCAATATGAAATGATTAGTTCTCTATTTAATATGGCTTATTTCCTTATCAAAGGCGTTCCATTTTAGATTTTGAAAAAGTGTCTTAAATCGGACGCATTTATAGTTACTACTATGGTCGCTTTCCTTTTCAAAGACGTTTTGTATTTGATTTTGAAACATATCTGATATGTGATACAATAAAATCATTCTCTCATTCTGATTTTCGTCTAGACAGAAAGTGTGTCATTTTGACTCAAAACATTGGCTATGAATAAGACATTTTAATATTTGCATATAAATATCAATAATGCATGTATTATGGCAATGTAGTAGAACAAATTTCTTATTAGAAAGACTATTTCTTCTGTTTTTAGGCAAGGAGGGCAAGGTGATATGATTTTTGCAAATGGTTAATGGATTATGTTCAACTTTATAATTGGTCTAGTGTGGGTCTATAATTGCTATGTTAACACATTAACCTGATTGGATGTTTGCCGTCTAATTAAGATCCAAGGGAGTAGGAAGTATTTCTAGGTACGACTAAGTTATGAAATAATGTGATGCTAGGAGCTGAAGACATTTAAAAGTGAAAATTTTGACTTTTTTGATTACAAACGTTACTTTGAAAACGCCCAGAAGAAACATTTCACTTGATATATATAATGTATGTGCAAGACCATAGATTAAAGAAAGAACATAGAAATCAGGACTACTTTCACTCTAAAAAAGATAAGGTCCAATTTTTTTTTTTTTTTGGTTGTTGTTGTTGATCGGAGAATAGAAAACCTTAGTTGGAGCCTTATTTTATGGATTTGGCAGAATTGCTAAATAATGCTTTTCCTATTAATAAGTAGCGCAAACTCATGGCAAAAAAAAAAATCATTTTACTAAAACGAATATACCTTGAGATTACTTTGGTCAATTTCTGTTATTTGAAAAGCGAATCAAAGTGTTCTGATTCCAAATTGTGATTAACTGAAAAGCATTTCACAAAGATTTTCATAAAATGAGAAAAAAGGTAAATTTGAAATATAGGTAATCACGTGTATGATTACCTACATTTCAATACATATACTTTTGCCGAGTGATATAAATTATTTTATATATAAATGTTTTTTATTAATACTGTTGTTCCTTCCATGAGAAAAAAGGTGCAGGCAAAGAAAAGAAAAATAGGCAATTAATCAATTGACCGTGATCCATAAGGTTCACTGAATGTAATGAATATATCTAGCGGTGATCTGGCACATCACCTTCACTTAATTAAATGGATATAAGAAACTTTTGGTCACCAAGAGATTTGAAAAGAAATATATATCTTAATTTGTAGGTATCACAAATGTGATAAACAAATTAAATAGTAGTGTTATGCTAATTGCCTGTCGTCTCTTCGGTACTTATTTGCATGTTGTTAGCAAAATACCGTATCCACTTGTCCAATTCACTATTTTCCGACAGAGAAACCCGTTGAATTATTAGATACTCTAACTATCAATAGTGTGACAGATCATCGTATGATGAAGCATTAGAAAAGAATTTTGACATCATTTTTGACACACTGGTATGAAATAACCCATCGATACAGTGATATACATTCACATGTCTTCTGAAAACATGCACGAATTTGTTTCAGTATTGACCGTTGAATGAAGACCGTAGATGTATACTTGAAGTCCCAGATAAAGCTTAAAAGTGGTATCAAAGTTGTTCACAAACTAAATAAAAACAATATGTGACGGCTCACCCCGAAAGGGGGACTTTGCAGATGATATCGATTTTGATTTTATCAGTTCATCTGTTACAGCATTTTCTAAACTTTAAAATGACACCTTGCTTGTTAAAAAATGATCAAGACGATCAAATTTTACAACAGAAAATTTGCTGGAAATTCTTATTATTTTATTTATTTTTTGCTGCCTATTTTCACCTGAAAAGTGTTCCGTCGCAAAGTCCCCCTATTCGGGTGAGTCATCACATACATACTTGTAGTCTCAGGTAAACCGGAAGAGTGGTAACAAACGTGTGCACAAACTAATTGAAGACCATAGATACTTGCAGCCTCAGGTAAACCTGAAAAGTGGAACCAAACTTGTGCACAAACTAATTGAAGACCATAGATACTTGCAGCCTCAGGTAAACCTTGAAGAGTGGTACCAAACTTGTGCACAAACTAAGTGAAGACCATA
>JXSR01S006826.1:24254-47952 GCA_000969725.1 Ophiothrix spiculata
AAAAGATTAAGGCCCTAAATTCTTGTAAGCCTCAGATTTCACTGTGACAACCGTATTATTACAGATTTGGATGTTTGGTATCAAAATAATATAATGAATTTTGACAAAACACGAGACGCTTTACTAACAATATTGGATTGATACGCCGTATATCATTCTAATCTCAAAACTAACATGATGTTAGTTTTGAGATTCGAATGATCATCGAATCTTACAATACAAGTACAAGAAATAGCTTCAAACACAGCATTACCTTTTTCACGGTTGATTTCATGCAGTGTACCTTTCGCTTCCTAATGTTGTTTTGATAATTTATTTATGTATCCCTCTTTTAATATATCCACATTTAGAAAATGTTATAAGAATTAGCTTTAGGAAACTGTAGGACTCAGGTGTTTTTTTGAAAATGACTACGGCTATTTACTAGTAACACCTTTGAAACATTTTTCACATATTTCATTGCCATCTCTGATCTCTCCTTCAGCATTTAATAATTTGATAAATTACAGTAACAAACGTCGGAGAAAGTGTTGAGTTGACAATGCAAACAAGTACAAAAAGAACGAACATTTTGTTGACAGGGAGTAAATGGCATAGTTAAAGGCTTTAATACACTTTGTCATTTTTGTAAACATTTCCATTCAGAAGTTTCTCGTGGTGTTAAATTTTTACCGCTATGTTGAATTTTCATTTGGAATAAACAGTTTAATTTTATTTGTTTTTCTCATAATGTAAAATGTTTGCCATGTTTTACCATTTACCAAAATGTTCATACTAGTGAAACATTTTTCGCACCACGCCACATGTTTCAGTGATTACTCATCTGTAGTATTTAGATAATTCATAGTATATACATTACTTTCATTGGTAATCGTGTTTTTTTTTCAAGCAATACCATAATTAGCTTGGTCTTTTCATTATATGTATTTTATCCTTGACAGGTACTGTGGATTTGCTCATCACTTCATATTTCTTTTTAACATTATTCCAATCAATAATATTGTCTTGAAACGCGAGGTCAATATGCATTCAGTTGGCTGGATTTTATAGGTAAAAATGACGTAGTCTATCCTCTCCTTCACTTTAAGTGAAAAAAAAAACTTACTATCTTTGTATATAAAACTGACCAAAATAATATATCCTTTATTGTAATATTCACACATACTTGCGTAATTTCCTAGGTTTTGATTAGTTGAGAGCCGTCAAGTGGCCATGCATGAACAGCGAGTATACATAGCAAATATTATTTCGCGCGACGCTTCACGTCGGCGGGTGCACGGTTGCGCACAGGTACCAAGCAAGCGCAGGATGTAGCATGCGCGTTTATAGATTTCAGACTGGTAAACAATTTTGGGCGTTTTAAAATAATTAGATTACAATGACAGAAAAAGATTATTTTAGACATTTTGCTCGGATTTAAAGGTAGAATGTAAGTTATAGGTATATGATAACGGTGTTGATGAGATTGTTTTATGCATGAACGCTTGATTTTGCCTTCGAACTAGCCAGCGGATATCGCTTCGCGATACCGAACGCTGGCTCGGCCATTGGGCAATATCAAGCGTTCATGCACAAAAAAAATCTCATGAACCCAAAATTTGTAGTCACTGAGTGTGATTTTACTACCTTTAACACATTTTGGCTTTCTGATATGAGACAATACATTTTCAGCGTCAAACGCAGCAAAGCCGCCCGTTCAAAATTACGGTGCGATGTATATATACGCATATATCGGATGAAAACCCTTAGCGGATTTGGAATATTTCATTTTTGAATAAGAGTATACGTTTTTGAGTCATGATATTCATTGTTTTTTGGCAATAAATTGGCATCATTCTTGGTTTACAAATCGCTCGGATTTGTGACTAAGAATTAGTCTGCAGGGGCGCCCATTACTCAAAATATTGTACGCCCATCTGTTATGAGACGATAGGTGATAAGCAAAAAATAAAAAATAGTATCTTTTATTCTCTATAATTCTGTTAGTCTCAGAATTTCTGCCTTGAAAAGAGTACCATAACAAACGCATATCCAAAATGTTTTTACAACAAATACTGTTAGATGCAAAATGTGATATGTGTCTGCCGTATTTGACCAAAAATGCCCATTGTCTATGTAGAGCAGCTGCAGCATGCTTTGGCATCTGCTTTATTTAATTTTCAATAGTGTGTCTAGATTTCTTGGTGAATCGACATGACCCATATCCGACACGTTAGTAAAATTTGGGTCAGAGCTTAGTGCCACTGACATTCATTATTACGAGAATAATCGTGTATCTAATAAATGCTGATTGTTATTTGTGTGTCTGGTTTCTATGCATTTTCATGATCATGATATGCTGCCTGGTCTTTTCAATTCGAAAGCTTATCGCAAAACTCTTACTGCATGCAGTGGCCATTTTGAAAGTTTGTCTTTAATAACAAACAAACACTCCAACAAACTAAACTTTAGGCTTTTAGCTCAAAATGAATCAAAAATTAGTGTTTTAGTGAAAGTTACATTCATATAACCATTTATTATATAAAATGTAATATTGCATATAATTGAATCAAAGTTTTGTTTCCTATTCCTAAATGATTTTATTGAGGCGCAGAGCACATGTCAAAATTGTGACAGTTAAGCTAAACATTTTGTTGAAAACAAATGTACTACACATTCATATCACGTACATATTATATAAAAGACGGACACTAATGACGCGTGTGTGCAGACTTTGTTATGTTTATAAACAGCAAGAGAACATCACTTACATCACGTTGAGCATTAAGTCCACTTCGCATGGCATTTCACATGAGATATTAATTAGAATGGTATTTAGATTAAACGTCGTCCACCCTGGTACTACTTTGTAACACGACTATTGCAACCCACTAAATTTTTCAAACCCAACCCTCTATGAAATTGGTTTTGCTACCACTATAGCTTTTGTCTTCGCCAGTTCATATATACGATACCGAGATACTTAAAATTGGCACAGGCGTCCTTTATGATCGGAAAATCAATGACTAATTCGCGCCAGAAGCCGTGGTGCGAGTCCCCCATATCCATTTTTGTCTGAACAGTCGATATCATTTGTAAGTATTAAAAAGTCTTTTCTGAAATAAGAATAACAATAGCACTACTTTACAACACGCAAAATGGTTTCACGATAATCATGATATGATGTTGTTGCAAATCATATGTATCATTCACTGACGTACTTCAATCAGTGACATCCATTGTTTTATTAGAACAGATGCAGCGTACTTTGGTATATATTTATTTTATTTATTTTTCATTGTGTCAAAAATTCTTTAGATCGACTTGACCAATATCAGACATGTTAATTAGAATGGGGTAACGAGTAGAACATGATGCCATAGTGCTTATGACACGTCTCTAAAGGCTGTGTCACACATCACCGTACCGTGTGAATAACGTACTAATAACGTACACTGTTTGGTCATCGATATACGTGTATTTCAATGACCAAACCAGTGTACGTTATTAGTTCGTTATTCGTACGTTTCGTGATGTGTGACAGAGCCTTAAAGGCGGTGTCACATATCACCGTATAGACGAAAACGTACGAATAACGTACACTGTTTTGATTGTACGGATATATTCGTTATGGATTCGGTAGAAACACGTTCAATCCGTTATCCATCCGGTGCTATTTGTGCACTGGAGACATATTATAATGAAACTTGCGAACTGGAAAGTGTGAAGAGGTAATTATTTTCAAGTGAGATCTACCTTGGCTATTGTCGTTGTTCCTACTCGTACGTTACTAATTCGTTTTGTACGTTCCTCATACTTAATTTATTCGTTTAGTACGGCACACGTCCGGTTCTCATTTGGCGTTGTTCAGTGAGATGAGACAACTTTTCCGCTTCTTTATCCGCAAGTCGTAAGGTCAAAGTACGGTCTATTCGTTTCATGTTCGTTAGTCAATACCTTTATTGAATGGATTTCTTCACCGTTAATGACCTCTCGCCTCCGTATAGCCTAACTTTGTACTTCATTCATACGTTTTGGCTCTTTACTATGATGTGTGACACCGCCTTTATACGTAAATCGTGTACCTAATAAATGGTGACTGCCATTAGTGTGTCTGATTTCTGTGTCAGCTACAATATTGTATTGAACATGTTGAATGTTGCTCTGATTTTCATTTGTAAGCTCAAAAGCTATTCATACGGTAGACAGTATAATCGTATTGAATTCATCTCTAAATTGACCTACATGTATTAATTCAATTCCAAAACAGAATGCGTATGCAAAATATGGGAAACCTGAAATATATTTCAGATTGTGAGATAACTACATATGCACAAAACTGATGTGCGTAATGTTGGATTTATCCATGATGAAGCTACATGTTAATATGCGAAATCTTTCAGCTTGATGAAAAAACAAACAAACAAAGCAAAGAACTTTTGACCCCTCTAGACTCTACGGGCCAAATATTGGCTTTTAAACATATTAGCAACATATTATTCAGATATAAATATTTCTTACACAACAATTATTAAAATGTTCTGAAGATTACTTTATATTTAATGTTTTGAGTGTTGTTTATTCTATCTTTGAATACATTCTGTTCGAAAATAACTGATAGCAGTAATTTGGAGTTTGTTTTATTAAGTTAATTGCGTTAGACATTTTAAGGGCTTTTTTGTTTGACTTTTATGAAAATATTTAACGTTATTTTAACAATCATCATTTGCATTTCATCATATATGACATATTTGATTTTACGTATATAAATCCATTCTATGATTTTATTTGCCGAAATCAAATTTAGAGTAATAAATGACCAGTTCAAAACATACGTATTCATATCACGTACATTATATAACTCAGGCCTGATAAAACTCCTTAAGAGGATGGAAATCAATGATGTGCGTGTGTGCAGAATCCTATGCAGAGGAACCGGTATTATGTTCTTTATTAACAACAGAAAGAAAACAATATGTTAAGGGTGCTTTCTTTGAAGGTACTTCGTTTTATCAATAACGAGACGGGGAAATAAAGGTATTATTTAATGTCAAACTTAACGTATTGTACTTGAATAATCGGAACTGGAATGACGCTTTAATAGACAAGCACTTTGTCATAATTTACTCGGACAGGCAGAATACCGATGAAATCAAAAATCGGTTTGGTTTCTTTCTTTGCTTGTACTTTCAAACGCCGTTGTAGCTAATAAGTTGAATAAATCCCCAAATGTTAAGAAAATCAATCAATCAATCAATCAATCAATGATACAAGTACTTGCACAACATGGATACCCCATGAAGGAGTCTATTCGTACAAGGGACCCACGGATTTACGTGACTGTCCAACCACGGAGCAAGTAGAGTAAAGTTCCTTGCTCAAGGAAACAAGGAGACGAAAACCGCCAGGCCCGGGGCTCGAAACCACAATTTCTGTATTACGAGACCCGTGCTCTAACCGCTCATCCACGCTCCCCTTAAAGCAATAATGTATCTACTACTCTCTACTCTGCTCGTGCAAATAATTGTAGACTAACCAATAAAAGAAAGACTACAATACATTTATAACCTGCGTAATTGCGCGATCCAATCTAATAAGATTATTTATACTTTTACGCAAACAACTGCGCGGTCATTATCAGGTAACAATGACTTCTAATAATGACCTGCGTATGTGATGTCATTAGCGCTGAATGCATTTTCTCATAAAACGCAAATCAAGCGCGCGTATGCACCACACACACGTGCGGCTATCATATTACGCGATAATCGCCATGCCTGGACTGATCGAAATTCTCTTAGAGCGATAAGTAGATCTTGATGTAAGAAATAAGTTTACTAAAGTATTTCTTTATTAAATCACATATAAAAGGCATTAAAAATGCTGAAAGACGGTTATTAATGACAATAATAGTTTTGCAACATCTTTTAATTCGGTCATTGTTTAAAATGGACAGTGTTTGTTTTGTGCCTCGGTACTTTTCTTCAGGAGCTACGCTGCCTCAGAAAAGTACCTCGGCCCAAAACAAACACCTCAGATTTTAAACAATGACCTCAAAAAAGATGGTGCACAGTTATTATTGTTTAATTACATTATTGTTTTTATACCTGCATTAATTTTACTCTGCTTTGAATAAGGAAAATAAATGCACCATTATAGCGCAATTGAACAGTTTTACCACCAAAAGCTACAAAAAAGATGATATATTATATAATAACATATTTTGATATAGGCAGAAATATAAGGGAGATAGTTAAAAATATTTTTGCCTAACTGACAACGTGCTGTTTAGGCAGAAATATAGAGTGATATATAGGTGATACAGTATTATTGTATTGTGAGATATTGTGAAACATTATGAGATAGGCAGGAATGTAAAGTGAGATAGGCAATTTTATTCTCAAGAAAACTTGAGTGGGGCAGTTTTCTTTTTCAGTTTGTAGAACATGTTCAAGGTCATATATATTTTATTTACTCATATCAGGTGTCCCTTAATAAAAAAAAAATGCTAATTTGTTCAAAAAAGATGTTAGATAGGCACTACTTTTTATTTAATAGCGTGACGATTAATACGTTTTATAGCTTTGAATTATCGAATGGGATATAAAATAGATCAATAAGCCAAGGGATAGTATTGTACGTACGAATAACGTACTAATAACGTACACTGGTTTGGTAATTGACATACATGTATTTTAATGGCCAAACCATTATTATTCATGCGTTTCGTGATGTGTGACAGAGCCCTAATGACATGCGACCAGTATTATCATGGCTTTAACGTGTGACCTATATCTGGAGGCTTGTAAATTCGATCGAATTATCTTTCAATTACCTTTTTTGATCTTAATTAAGAATTTGCAATCAATTATTAACGTGACAATATATCGGTTACATATCATTACACAATACATATCTACTTGAATAAATGCAATGAGAAAAGGTCAATTAAATGCCTTCAAAGAAAGGCTACGCAGTTTTGTAATTCATTTTCAGAAATATATTATTTATAATTTTCAATCTCTAAACATGGCACTCTAGTAAACATATAAAAACATTGGTTGTCGTTTAAAATGTATATGCATTGTGAGATTTATATGTTTGTGTATTTTGAGTGCAATTTTCATTTGCCACAATTTATACAAATTCAGAACATGTTAAAACATATGTTAACGTTAGAAAATTCAAATAACACTGATGCAACTTGTGTCAAATCTAACACAAAGGAAAAGAAAACGTTCAATATAAGGCACCACTTTCTACGTCATAAGAGATTATATTATATGTTGGTCGCGCGTCGCGGCAAAAAGATGTAGTTGTCGTCTCCGAGCCCACAAGTAGCTCATTGCAGGATATACGGTATGATGTATTAATTTAAATTAAAGTACAAGAAAAAAAAAAGCGTATCACCTTAAACTCTGTATACCTTAATAATAGGTCATTTTAGGTAAAACAGACTACATAAAAAATCTGAATGTATATAGTTTCTTCAATCACTGTAAAAATGAACTTATTTGAACTTTCTAAAACTACTCATTTTAAAGATTACAGATTCCCCATAACACCTGCTTATGACAAAATCTTCACCTGTCTAATTAATTAGCAACTATAGCAGCTGTAATAATATATTGAACGCTTGTATCATAAGGATACAAAGGCACATCATCATGATCATTGTGGCAAAGTCAAATTTGATATGAGGCAGGCGAAAGCTGAAAATGACTGAAAAAGGTTGGGAGGTCGATTTTGAGGTCTTGTAAAGTATGGATTCCTATAAGTGTATATTTTCAACCAATCAAAAATATCCATGGACCGTGGGACAGTCACCTAAGAAAAAGACACTGACGCTAGATTTCCACCACTTCTAGCTGAAACTCGCCTTTAGTAATATTTAAGATTTGAAATAATATAATTTTGAAATCTCCTGATTTTGGGTCAAAAAAACCACAGCTGCTATGAAGTTCTGAAGTGGTATTATGTAGTTTCAATGATCCAACAGCATTGTTTAGGCTTCATTGAACATCCTGATTTTCAATCGCGTTTTATTTGGAAGCTGTGATTGCCATATATGACCGTCCACTCCAAAACAGCTGTAAATGCCAGCTCTTGTCATTTTCACTTTTTTTATTATTTGCAAAGACCATGCTTTCCAGAAGTCAAAATAGAAGTAAAATATATAACTCAGATAAACGCTCAATGATTAGTAAGCTCTATATTTTCTGTTGATCGTCTTAAGAATATGCAAATTTATTTAACATATCCTATCATTTTCTTGTAATGAAACTTTGCCGGAAAATTTCACCGAAATCTGATTTTCGGCGAAAATTGAAAAAAAAAATCCAAAAAATTAGATATAAAAGTTCTTAATATCGGATTTTCATCGGTTTTTTGCTAATGAATAAAGGAAACGGTAGTTCTAACATGTTCTGTAAGTTTTAGCTTGTAAGCATGCAGATATTTTTCAAAATTTTATATAGGAGGGGTTTTCCTCTATCCACGGACTTTGACGGCTTACCGTACCCCCACCTAAAGTGGTACCCCGACTTGTTTTCATCAAAATGACTGCGAAGGATGTAAAAACAATTACTTAGATGCCCTTGGTCACTTTATTTTGCGTTTTGGGGCAATCGGCGACGATCCGTTAGGGGAGGCCCCCCCCCCCCTTTAGGTGGACAAATGATACCAAAGTACTTCCGGATCGTAACCATTTTAGGAAAAAACTTCCGGGATATTTGCTAAAATGGCTACGAAATCAAAGTGTTGCTATTAAAATGATAAATATCGAATACCATCGGGTCTTTGCTATTAAAGAAGGGAAATGATGATTCTAACTTGTCCTGTCAGTTTTAGCCTTATAGTGTGTATATATATTTCAAAATGGCGACCTAAAATGGCGTCAGGGGTTGCACCCACACCGCCTACACCCCAACTTTGGCAGACTACACTTTAGGTAGTTACCCCATTTTTACATCAAAAAGACGGCAAAGGATGTAAAAGAGATTACCCAGATGCCTAGGGTCGGTTGCTTTTGCGTTTTCATGCAACGGGGAAAACAATCCCACCCCCTACTCCTATTGGGTTAATACAAATGTCAAATGAGTTTTCATATACTAATGCACATATAAAATTTCAATTGAGATGATACACCCGATTGATTACACCCAGGCGTGGCGTGTTTTCATAAAATAATGTTCGTTTAGAGACGCGTACGATCAACGATTGATGTTTGTTTTTTATACCCTTTTGTATATTGAAATCAGTATTCATAAATAAGCACTACACGTCCACACAATAATATGCATTAAAGGATTGGTTAACACATTTGAAAGATGAGATTTCGGAGTAGCTCACATTTGAAACATAAATTCTCTGTTCTCTTCTTATTTCAATACACGCGAGTCGTTTTATTGATTAGTGTTAGTATGATTCCGTATCATGCACTGACCCAGTTCTTTTAGGCAAAGCTAAAAAAAAATAGTTTTACGTCCCTCACGCTTGAACCTTTCATTGAATATTATTCGGATTTATTTTTTCTTTGATTTCAAGTACAACTTTTTTTAAATACAAAATTTTCTAAAGGTAAAATATATTTTGCGGCGCAAAATGTAGAATGATGCATTGGGGAGGGACTTGTGATCACCGGGGCAAAAGGGGACAATACTCAAAGCAAGAAAATAAAAATGACTTGCTTCAAAGGTATTATTCTACTCAAAACGTTTTAAGATGTCACATATCGCCGGAAACCACCATATTTGTGTAAATTACGGGGCGTTGAAGGATCATGTTGTGCTTTCCGTCAGAGCATTCTCTTGACGCAGTCAAGCGTGACCAATACATTCAATAACCTGCTTATCACTCTACTACAGATAAACATTCCATATGACCACTCAACTTGAGTAGAGAAGTGACCTTGACCAAGGCAGGGTCAAATCAAATTTGATCTAAAATTCACAATGTTGAACCATTTTTGTTGTTGCCCCCTTGCCAGTCATGAGAAAATTAATCACATTCGGAGTTCCATTTCACATCCAACAAGACTACCTATCAAATCTGACCAAAAGCAACATAAGTTTCCATATAGTTTCATCATAAATTGACTTTTTTATTACGATGCTTTTTTTCACTCTTTTTGTAGAACTTGTATCCTAAACTACCCGATTTTCTCACCAAATGCCGCTTTTGCCATTTTTCTTGAAAACTAATACGGTGACCCTATGTTGTTATTTCAGTGATTCGAAGTACGGAAAAAATATTTAGCATTGCAAAAATTAATGGAGCATTCAAGCAAA
Source organism: Ophiothrix spiculata (assembly GCA_000969725.1). Classification (NCBI taxonomy): domain Eukaryota; kingdom Metazoa; phylum Echinodermata; class Ophiuroidea; order Amphilepidida; family Ophiotrichidae; genus Ophiothrix; species Ophiothrix spiculata. The sequence goes on from JXSR01S006826.1 coordinate 34,523, forward strand.
TAATGATCGTCTTTTTTTAGCTTTCCCTATACTTTGTGTAGTAAATCGAGTAAATTTTGGGGGAAAATGTGTACTTTTTGAAATGATTGTATCTAAAAAACGAGCACGGTTACCTACTTTTTGATTCGTTATCAGCACAAATAAATCTACCAAACACTAGATTTTTTTTAAATCAATGGAGAAGATAAGCAGTATAGTATGAGCATTACAATTCATCTCTTATGACCGTTTCGGCCTCTAAGGCCGAAACCAGAGCCGGCCTCCAAACAAAATTTTTCCAACGAAACATTTGGTCGTGAGGTCACCAAATATTTGCCATCGAATTTTAAGTATGAACGGATAACAAACATTTGGTCTAATGTATAATGCAATTCAATAACATGTGCAATCTAGAGCGAAATTTTATTTGGTCTCAACTCGGTGTTGAAAATATTTTGTTTGGAGTCACTCGTCATTTTGACGTCACGACCAAATGTTTGGTAGCGAAAATTGTGTTTGGAGGCCGACTATCATGGTTTCGGCCTTATGAAAGAATATATTAGTCTTTGTTTTGTTCATCGATCTTTTACCAAACTATTTGCGATAACATCGCGATGACACAATAACATATTTATGACATATTGCTGAGACCTCAGCAAGATATCGCAAACTTTTCCTAAAACTGTTGTTTGATTCTCCCATGCATCTTGGATGCTTTCGCCAAGCATTTGCGATGTTATAATAACAACTTTTCGCCGCCTTTTCATCTTTTGAGAATTAAATATTGAATGTATTGGCAGTTAAAATAGCTTCCCTTGATCGATGTACAAATATCTAAATACATATGAGATTTAACATACTCAAATCATGTCCTCACTTGAACAGTTCATTTAAAAATCTCCCCGTGTCTGATTACATTTGGGGGATTAATTGGATCAACATCAGTCTATCGAATGGTTGTAAACAACGACTTGACGGAAAAGCATGCATAAAGTTGATTGACATTCAATTAAAACCTTACCATTTTCCTGTTGTATATTTATGCTGACATGTTTTAACATTTTTAAAAACCCATATATAATTCAAATGTATCAGGCAAATATTAATTTCACCCATTTTTAAAATATCGGCTGCAAAAATATTTTTGAGCTACAAAATCTATTTCTGGTACATTATGTTTGTGGTTTGTCATTTTTTCCCCCAACGACAGCGGCATTTTATTTTATCACTTGGTGACATGCATCTTTGAATCCCATTGGTCGACAAGAGAAACACGTGTGACCGAGTTGATAAAGCGCCCGTCTCGTCAATCAATAGGTTGTGAGTTTAAGCCCCACTCATGTCAACGACTCAAGGTGTTGTGTTCTTGGGCAAGGCACTTTATTTTCATTCTTTTGGGGGTTAGATGTTTGTATATTTGTTTCAATGTTGCAATAATGATAATATCATAGCAGTTTGCCCTGTGGTTCAGCATTAAATTTTGAAATAAACCGTATTTATATTTCAATTTAAGCGTTATTGCGCAGACTAGATTGTGCGTGATCTGGCACCTGTATGTATGGCACGCCTCGCATGACAAAACTATGTCGAGTTTTCTCTCTATATGCCGAGTTTTCCTCTCTATATGTTGAGATTACCCCTCTATTGGTTGAGTTTTCCTGTCTATTGGTCGAGTTGTCCCTCACTGTATGTCGAGTTCTACTACCTATATGGTGAGAAAAAAAAATGGTGGCGAGAAAAAAATGTTGGTGAGAAAAAAATGCTGGTGAGAAAAAAATGTTTGCGAGAAAAAATATGTTGGCGAGATTGTGAAGATCCCTAAATGTACGACAGGCTTAGAATATCAATTTCACAATATGGCGCAGGCAGCAAATAACGACCACGGAAACGAATATTTGACATCAGTTATCAATTTCCTTAGAAGAATAGAGATTTTTGTTGACTGGAGAGACAGTAATAGTGTGGAACGGTTTGAAAGGATTCTTGAGGAACACTGCAGGATTAAGATTTCATTTGCTGTTCTTTTCTATTTTTTGTACTACCTTTTCTTGATCCCAATTCTTTTGTGCCGGCAGCCCGGGGGGATCACTTACATTGACGGGAGGTACTTGTATATGCCGCACTAAAGACCCCCTACTCTTCTGCTCTCGGAGATGCTCATTTCAAGATTATTTCAGTTCCGAAGACTGCCCGGTTTTTCAGTTTCAACACCCCGTCAATAAATAAAGTGAGTGCCCCCAGGAGATCACCCTCAGACAAGAGGCATCAAGTAGAAAAATCCATGCACACAATCAAGTGATTTGTGTTCTTCAAAACTTTCTAATCCCTGAGTCATCCCTTCGACACCATTACGCCGGTGTGGGTGGCCATTTGGTGACCCCCTCTCAAAACTTCATTGGATGACTCACATGTCAATATCATTCATACACAATGTTATAGAGAAATATCATACGTCAAAATGATACGCCGGCGTATATATTTTCACTTTATCGTTGTACACCTCTGAATTATGTGGTTAAGACTGTCAAGAAGGTATTTCTATACACAATGTATTTTTGACATTTTATACGTCAAACTATACGCAGCCGTATAAACAAGTGGTAAGAATAAGTGGTGAACTCTCAACACATTGTATATGTTTTAATGTTTCTAACGTAACACAATGTAAATTTGAAATTGTATACGCCAAACTATATTTGACGTATATTTTGGCGTAAATAACAAGAAAATTTATTGATCGCCATCATTTTTTTCTCGCCAACATTTTTTTTCGCCAACATTTTTTTCTCACCATGTAGGTAGTAGAACTCGACATACAGTGAGGGAAAACTCGACCTATAGACTGGAAAACTCGACCAATAGAGGGGCGATCTCGATATATAGAGGGGAAAACTCGACTAACAGACAGGAAAACTCGCCCAATAGAGGGGAGATCTCGACATATAGAGTGGAAAACTCGACATAGTTTTGTCATGCTATAGTTACACACGCAACTTTATCTTCCAACCAAGTAATATCATTTGTAAAAGCGTTTTACTATATCCGTATTATAAACAATGTTTAATATACTATTATTTATTCATTTGTTATTTATGTCAAACATATAATGAGACTTGTGTTTTCAAAATAACGATAATAAGTTTTTAAATTATCATTTGTAACGATATATATGTTGACTTGATTTGCACGAAATGGCTAGCTAGAGCAATTGACCTAATATCTCAACGCTATTTTGATGACATAATGATCAATGACACTCATTATCTCGTTAAAGCGGAAAGAGTATCCGTCCAGATTTTTTCTAATCTATCCGTATAATGAAGCTTATGTAAGCCTCGCACACTTAAGACAATTATACTTCTGTTACATGTAGGTATCTCATGGCTTTACATGTGACCTATATCCGCAGGCTTGTAATTTCGATCGAATTATCTTTCAATTATCTATTTTGATTTAAATAAGTATTTTCAATGTATGAGTATGGAACCTGATATTGATTTTATTTGACAAACTTCAAATGGTTGAATGTCAGAGGAAATGGTCAAGAAAGTGTCATTGAAAACAGATGGAGTTAGTCTTAAAATTATTCTTTATTAACCCTTGTCTTCCTAATAGGGGGTTGGTAATTGGTTACCACCCGATTGCACAAAAACGCAAAATAAAGCGACCCTGAGCATTTGGGTAATTGTTTTTGTATATTACCTTTGGAGTAGCTAGCTTTAGAGTTAAAACAAATTCACTCAAAATTTCAAGTGATTTTTCAATCTTTCGCATTTAAAGTGTAGAAATCCAACTCAAGATGATTCCTTTTCGTAGGTTTGCAGATTTATAAAATTTGTGGTAAGGGGGTGTCTATTCTTTGTTGCATATTGTTTGCCACAAATCATTCTCTTGGTATGCTCTCGAAAACGCTCACTTCTGTAATTGTACACTATTGGATGTATAGCACTAGTGATGAACGTTAAGAATCAACACACGTCCGTAGTCCGAATCCTGCCAGAAAAGGTGGATTGTAAAGTTCGTAAAGGCCAACGGCAGTGGTGGGTACCCATCCCAAAATACAAAGAACCAACAGCATTACCAAAGTTTTATTTGCAGTCATTTCTTTCCTCAAGGGTACGAGGAATCCATATGCTCAGGAAAATGTGAATCCTAACTATTTTTGATGAAAAAATAAATAGTTTCCAATGCCTTTGCGGGGACTCGAACCATGGATTATGGCGGGGGTTAGTCATGCATTACGAAGCAAGAGATCTACCGCTGAGCTATCAAGGTAGCGTTGAGATTGTGAACTAAAATCTAAAACATAAACATTAGAATGCCGTATTTTTCTTTTGTTTACATAAAAACTGCAATTTTGGCCTCATTGGAATGCTCAATTTGTAAGTAAATTATGCGAATGCGTATATCAGACAAAATGTAGATAATGTAGATACTTAAAACAGGCAATTCACAGGGCAAACTCAGAGTCTTAATTCACGTCCGGATTTTCGGGCAAAACAACATTATCATTCAAAATTAGTTCAGCATATTTATAAAATATTGTTTGTAATTCAATAAGAAGTATCACGCCTACAATCTGTCAAAATTTGAAACCAGTCGAATTGTTCGAACATCATGAAATCATGAGGTTTCGACGAAAAAGGGTCAACTTTTTCAAAGTAGTCTTTAGGCGTCATTTTGACCTTAATATTGGACGTGAAATCACTAGCAAAGTTGTATGTATAATCTAAAGATTCTATTTAATATGTACGCCAAAAATTGTGATATTCTGATGGGTGTAAGTAGGTAAAAACTTGCAGTAAACATGACATTTAGCCGAGCGAGACATTTTTAGGGACTGTAGCCTTAACAAAGTTATTCGAAAGTAATTCATACCTATGGGATAAATCCCCCTCCGCTCCTGTCGTAATTTATGTTGCATCACGACTGAAAGATGTCCATATAGGTTAAATATAATCAAAAGGGGCAAGATTATATTACAAAAAAAATTGACTTTAAAATACACGGGATTAAATATTTTCGAAAATCGATAAAGGCAAATGATATTGAAACCCAAGTGAGTTTGATTCATTCCAACGAGTGGTAGAACCCAAATGAAAATTAATGAATACGTCTATGGCCACATTTACTAAAATTTCCGTTTTTACAGTCATAATGGTTCGGTAGCGAAACGATAGCAAAACCATCAAATAGCGATCCAAAGTGACAAACAATAGAGTCAGGCAGTTCGTACAGGAAGGAAACAAAGTGAAGCAGAAGACTAAGGGTGTGTTCCCATTGCTAATGTAGGGTTAGACCCTATATCCTGACCCAGAATCGAGTCCACATTGATTCGTGTTCCCACTGCACTGATAATCCTAGGTCAAACTCCCCATTGACTGAATGCTAGGTCGAGTCCAATTACCCGGATGTTGCAATTGACAAACACGGTCTATCTGTCCCGCTAGCTAGCAATTACGCACAAGAATCAGTTTACGATTTATCGGACATATTCTTGGTTTATTATTTCTATTTTAAGGTATATTATAGCTGCAGTCTTCTTAATGATGAACATAATAAATAATCAAATTGAAATACATCGTATGTGGACTTTCACTCAAATGTGAAAATGTATTTTACCATTACGTGTGTACGGAGAATCAGACAGCTTTGTTATGAGGAAATCGCCGCCACGTATATCATGCATGTCTTCCGCCACGTGAGCCCGGCTGGCAGGCCCGTACGTGTATGCCTACCCGGGATGCACTGAGTACAAACTGTTCATATTTCAATAGCTTACTGTGACTCAAAAGTCATATTAATTTAAAGGACTATCATAGCATTTTGCAAAGATAATCATAATTCTAAATACAATTTTGATCAAATTCTCTGTCCCTGAGAACAGCAGTTTTGACTATCAAACACCTTTCATACATGTATGCTTTATGTTTACTGTATACGACCTTCACATTGTTTACATAATTTATTTAACCCTACATTAAATGTGTGTGTAGTGTTCCCACTGGGCTTGACCCTACATCGAGACTACCTAATTTTGGTAGTCTCGACCCCACATCGAGACCACATTGTTAATGTAGGATTGAGACCACATATAACGTGTTCCCACTGTGTTTAATGTGGATTCAGATCTAGGGTCGTGGACTCGATGTAGGATCAAAGACTTCAGTGGGAACATGCTCTTAGAGACATTCTTATTGGGTAATGTTGTTTTCTGGTATCAGTCTAAGCGCAAGCGATACGACATCTACAAATCCAACAGTTAAATCTGCACAGGCTAGCCTAAGATGAAACAGTTTATTGGAGTCCGTAGAGACTTAAACTTGAGGAGGAGAAGTGGCACCATCCCATTTCGTATAAAAATGCTCAGCACAAAAGTGGTATACTCAAAATCAAAATGATGGCTTCAAGAAGTCGACTTGGAGATTCAACTTCATCTTCACGTTGTACAAACGAGATATTTATTGTGTTTGTATCTTGAATATCTTCTAATGGGTTCATTTCGTCGTCGTGCAGTATTTGAAGCATGCAACACATCTGCCTACACAGATATCTAGTCAGTAAATTAAGAACTGAATTTAGAAAAAAAAACACGCTACTTTAGTATGATAATTTTGCATACAATTTTAGTGTGCTATTTTAAAAACAAGTATACCAGAACGTTCTCAAACTACACAGGAGAACTTCTCCATTGACTATTGTGATATTATTATATCAGGTTGCATATGGTGAGTAATCATGCTAATGACGCACGACTTCGACTTAATTGGGTAATTAGGCGTGGCAATTACACAAAATAGACATACTTCTGAAGAACATGAATTATTATTGAATCTATTACTTAACTCCCAAGAAAGCGGACCAAGCACCTTCTGCACTTGTATTATTTTCATTTTTCCTTCCCCTTTGTAATTTAGTTCACCTCCCTTTACTTCAAAGATACTTTGACAGATGTCTCAAGATAACAAACTTCTACATCTACACCACCAGGGCCCAGAGTTTCATTTGTAGGAGGGACAATCGACAAATGAGACCAATTAAGTATCCCAAAATTTATGCCTTTAAAACTGACAAGCAAGAAAAAAAGGTATCACAAGCGAACAGACAACAAACATTTTATACACGAAGTAAATTTTTGGACGTTTTTTTTTTATTTTTACCATTTTTATTATCTCTTTTCTTTGGATTTTCTTTTTCTCCCCCTCCCTTTTTTCAATCATCTGGTTACAACAGACTCACGAGGCAAATAAGAGTAGAATAAATAAGGAATGGAAATATATTACCCTCCATATGAAAATGTACCTTAAAGTCGTTATATTAAATTACGTGATACGAGCAATTGAAGCTGAACATGGTCAAAAATCACACCCATTTTCTTTTTTCATCAGAAACGTTACACTTCGATATGGCGTGTCACATATTACACGTGGTGTTCCCCAAGGATCTATTCTAGGACCGCTAACTTTTATACTAAAAAAATGACATTACATATATATCATTTACACTATTTGCTGATGACAACACTATTCTTTACTCCAACAAGGATATTAAAAAAAAACGAAATATTGTAAATAAAGTGCGTAATGAAGTGAGCAATTGAATACGCAAGAATAAGAACATCCCAACTCCAATAGCTCCCTTCTGTTAGTTATATTCATAAAATATAAATGCATATAAATTTCTGAAAATGCTTTCACATCACTAGAATAGAATGTCCATGTCAATATCCTAATATTGTCACATTTGACCTTGTAGTTGACTTGTTTAGACATTGTTAGATAATTGTTATAGTACATAGTTGCTATATTTAAACAGTCATTACAAGATCATCCCAACTCCATGAGCTCCCCTCTGCAACAATATGCTAGGAAAATTATCTAAAATGTCTAACCTAGTCAACTACAAGGTCCAATGTGACACTCTGATTGGGATAACGACATGGAAATACTTTCTAGTGATTTGAAAGCGTTTTCAGAGATTTATATGCATTTAAATTGTACATATATTTTAACAGAAGGGAGCTATTGGAGTTGGCAGGTTCTTATTCTGGCGTATTCAATTGGTTTAAGGCAAACAAGGTATCTGTGAATGTACAAGAAAAATTATATTATCATTAGAACATCTCACGTGACTTAAGGTAATGTACTACCTTGAATAGGTTGAATTCCACCATTTTGGCTAAAATATTCATGTAGAGGGCAATTTTAGCTTTTTGTCTTTGTTTCACCAAAATCGGAGCTTCGGTTCCAAAATTATGGCATTTTTTCTGTTGCGGAAAAAATATTTTCTTTTGTTTTTTATTGTTTTTCAGCCGGTGAATTTTGTTATGTATTTTATTGTTTTTTCACCCAGCTTCAAAAATTCATAATTTGAAAACCTCTGATTGTATTATTTTCACCAAATGCCTTGATAATTAAAATAGTTTCTTCTGTTCTATGTTAGAGTAAATAAATGGCACGTAATTTGAATAATTATATCAAAACAGTGTTTTAGACTTTATCGGTGTCTTTCCAGATGCGTTGATTTTCTTCAGTTTGCGGCTACCGTTTTGAAAACAATACATGCTGTAACCATCAAATTTGGACAGAATTTATTCCTTGACATAAAACTTGTCACTCAAGAGGTCTACTTTTCAAATTTCAGATAAATCGGTCAAACCGTTTAGATTTTATGGACAATTTTGTATTTCAGAGCTGCCTATATGTTATTGTGTGAAATTAATTATGATAACCATAATTTAGAAACATTATCATACATATTTTCAAAACAAAACACAACTAAGTCGTGAAATGTCAAAACTTTGAACATTTACGTGAAACGGGATGCCAAGGACAGGTGCATACTGAGATTTTAGTCGCCATTAATTAAGGTAAGTGAACTTTGTTTTGTTAATAAAAACAAACAACTTATTCATTCATCCATTCACTGATTTATCCTATAGCATCATAATCAGTAGGATTGACACAGATACTGCTCAATTTTGTCACACGCTGTCTGTGACCCACCTGCTAAGAATGCAGAATTACTCAGCCATAAAGCAAGCTCTTGTTATAAATTTGGTATTATTGTAAAGAAGAGATTGTTAGCTAATCAAATATTGTATCAAATAAATGAACAAGATTCAAACAAATGAGATATAGGCGGCTAAAAAAAGTTTCCAAACTTTTTTGGACAGGTTTATATAATATACGATGGAAGAAAATAATACTTTGTTTAAAAAAAAGGCCCCGACAGGATTCAAACCTCGCACCTGGTGGAACAAAAGTCTTGTATACAAACCACTACACCACACAGCATGGTGATAAGTAAAGGATGTTTTAACAATATATATTTAACAATAGGCAAGTGCCGCTTAATTGTTCGCTTCCGGGTTTACATGGTGTTTTGCGTAGCAATTTGTTGGTTTTATTTGACCTCATGGGACCAAGCGTCACATTTAATTACGTGTATTACCCAGAACTACCGCAATATTTTAGCTAGAACCGTAACTTTTTGGCAAAATGCAAAGACCACATTTGACCTCACTTAATAGAAAAATCACTGTAGAAATAACATAAATGTTTACATCTAGTTTGCAAAATTTCAATTATTTTAGGGTTAAGATGTTATTACAACATTTATTCATCTATACGCAACACTGTTTTGTCTATGCCGATTTTCTATGCAGAGGAAAAATAAACCAAGCCACTTTTCTCGTACCTGAATGTTGGCTGGTATAGGCAATGCACTTTGTGTGCGTGCAAAGAACATGAAAGGACGTAATTACATTGAACAGTGGGAAGTTGAAAATTATCAACACAAACACATGAGATTATTGGCCTGGTAGACACTAATTCATTAATTTATATATCCAGTCGGCTAGAGTTTTTCTCCTGATTATCGATTAATATAACGGCTGATTCAGTAGTCAGTCACAACGCCAGGGTGTGTTAGAATTACCATTTCCCTTCTCTGTTAACAAATATCCGTTGTTTAGAACTTTAATAGCAACATTTTAAATTTGGTTGCCATTTTTGCCAAAATCCCAATGTTTAGATCCGAACGAACCAAGTTCATAGATGGTCCGGTCCGTTCAATGTCCATCATGCTCAAAGGTGGTCTGTTCCAAAAATCTACCAACTCCTTTCGTAAACGTGTTACAAAAATTTGCCTGGGTAGACGAGGGTTAATACAAGTAAATTTCTTTTATCATTTTTACACAATCTTGAACTATAATTACTAAAGCCAACACATACTAATTTAATAGCACTTTCAATAAAGATACGATTTCAAAATTGATCAAGAATATTTCCAACTGCCCCCCCTCCCCCGGTACTATCTTTCTGAATACATGTATATTAGTTAAAGTGAATCTTTTAGTCGTAAAGAACGTTTCGCAGAAAAAAGTCGAACGACATTCAACGGATGCTTTATCATTTGTCAAAAATTAGTTCTGCGGGAATGTTGCATATGACAGAATCGGATGTAAGGCATTACATATTTTATAATCAACACGCTCCTATATTCTTGCTCGGTAAAATTCAAGGCACGTGACGTGTAAACCACTATCACACTACGTACACATTTCCAGAAGGTGAATTGCTGGCAGGCAAACAACATTTTTGGATGGATTACTTTCTATTCTCTTAAAAACAAAATGAAGACTTCTTATGGATAATTTCAAGTTGTTTAATTCTTGTGTACTTACGCCAAATCAATGATAGACCTACAGTTGTATTGTTGTGTGATTAGATAAACCTTAAAAACATCGTTACAAGTAGAACAGCAATAATGCGAGTCGAATGTAAGAAACAAAACGATTATAAGTTTTGATAATAAATCTTCTTGCTGTAGTTTCTGTCTTGTTTTGTAGTTGAAATATTCAGTTGATAGTTCACTGTTTAAACATTACGCCTTCTGGCGCTAATGTTTATTCTGTCATATAAGTGTAGAAGAAATAATATGATGTACAAATCATTCAGGTACTTGTAAACATCCTTTCAGATGCCTCGGGGGACTAGATTGTTTTCATGATCTCATTTTCGATTCAAGACAATAAAACATAACCTTTTGCAAGGTGTCAAGTGTATTAGTTAGGAATTACAGTTAAATTGAACATCGGAGAAAGTGGAAACAGTATAATTTTGTGTTGACAGAGTATCGTTAGAAATAAACTTCGTATGTTGGCTTGTATCCCCTAGCTAGTGCGTACAAAAAAACACTTTTATCAAGATTTGAAATATCAATATAAACAGGGTGTCCAAAAATTAACTGCACATTTTTAAATGTTAATAACTTTACAAACACGATTCGTATTTAAACTCTATACATATGTACTGATAGACGAGACTTGTAGAATTATTTTGGTACCAAACATTATCATTCAGTGTTGACATTCTTCTGTCACGTCACAATGACGACATGACCACTTCACAATGACGACACGACCACTTTGAACTTTCATACAACAAAACAGTTTAGAATGGCTTTATCAAATATTTGTTTCATGAAGAATCATATCGCTCAAGACAAAGGAACACTGGCCCTTTTACTCTCATGATTTAAGTCCGCCAGGATACTTTTTGGGTTATCTGAAGGACAGTACATCTCAACACCCTTGATTATTCCTAATCTGAAACAAAACATTGCCAGTGAAAACAGGAAGATCAAGAAAACACATGCAAAAACGTCCAGAAATTTGTCGTTAGAGTCAAATAATGTTGCAATCTGCAAGGAGTCCATTAAGAAAATATTCTGAAATAATTGGCAGCTTGATCTTAATAAAAAGGAGGTAATTTAAAATGTCTCTGTGAGTGTAACGTTGAATGTTTGTTAAGGAGTAATGCTGCTGTGCACCGTTTTAAAGATAAGCATAATGCTTGAGTTACGCTTTACAAATGAAAACCATCTTAATGAGCATTATGTAATATTATTAAGACAAAATCACAATCAAACATTTTCGTATTAACATTGTAAAAACTGCTTCGCTGTATAGGTCATTAAATATTGATGAATGTTTCTCCTGTCTTCAACATTGATCCATCCCTAACATTTGAGTCACACATTCATTTTTCTTCTCAGTATGGAAGTGCGCTCTTTACGTTTCATGTAATTTACATTGAAATTGATTTCAAAAATATGTCTATAGTTGTCATGCAAATCCTGGTTGTAGAGTTATATGCATTTAAAAATGTGCAGTTATTATTTGGACACCCTGTATATATACATGTACCATTAGCAATGATTTGATAGATAAAATAAACGGTGGTTTGATTATGATAAAAGTGTGGTTTTTTTAATTAGTATCAGATACCAAATAACATGTTCAACAAGAAGCGTGGTGTTTTACAGATATAGATCTCTTGACTATTAAGGAGGGAGCAGGTGCTAAATCTTTTCCGATGTAGAAAACCGCAAGAGACACTGGCTAAAATCATCATATTATAAAATATTAATACAGTGTAACATAACCATATGGTGAACTATGAAGAAATGTAAACTATTCTTTTCATTTCCGAATCAAAACCCATTGGTATGATGGTGCCTTAACCGATGAACTTTTTTTCTCGAAACAAAATTGAGCGTGCATTAGCTAATGATGCTCTCTGATTTTGGTCAATTTGATATGTCATTAGCAATAATACCGGTTTTGATTAAATAGTTTTCTTCAATATTTATCTATGCATATGAAGCGTAATCCACAGGTTGAAGGTAATATTTTTACTCTTAGAATTGTCAATACACCAGACACCAGCGCAATGTTGTTTTAAGCATTTTCATGATTCACTTGTGTCCCCTGCTACCAGATAGATGAACACAGTTATTAAAAGTGTATCCATTGATTCGTGCTTTATGGAACTGTAGAAACTGTAGCCTCGATTCGAGGCTGACTTGGCCGGAGACGGTAAAATGTTTTTTTTTTTTTTGCTTCTTTCTCTTTACGTATGTTATCAGCATGACCCACCTCTGTTGTAAGAATTTCTCTATTTTCAATATGCCCATTTTTTGTCTTTCTTAATCTAAAAAAGAACTCTTGCAAGCTACATTTTGAAATAACCCCAAGACAGCTCATCTAATATATATACCCAAAACCATTATGACCAACCACCTATAGATAAAAGACACTTCTTACTTATCTTGCAAGCCATAATGCTATACCACATATACCTCTGGCTCAGAGCTGAAAATAGAGTTGTAAAAGTGTTTTAATTGCCCTTACTCCCTGGCTCTTCTAAATTTTATCTTAACCTCCCTATGAATGTTGATAATTCTTTATATACAAAGAATTGGAGTATTTACAAGGAATTTCAATGCAGAGTAATCATCATAGAAAAAAGAATGTTTAATATCATGGTAGTTTTTAAACCTAAATGCCCGCAATCTCGGTGTCATTTTGGATAGCCATCTCTTGCTAAAGACTCATATAAGCAACGTTTGTCGCAGTGGCTGGGCTTTTATCTATAAGCTTGGCA